>JAMKPZ010002997.1:0-35761 GCA_024699675.1 Amphibolis antarctica
TTAAAAATAAAAATAGAAATAAACTTTCTCACCTTAAAAATTCAGTAACTTAAAAAATATGAACTCTTAATTTACCTAACATATAGACTTTATACAACAAAGTCTAAATTTGAATATGACTATTTCGTACTGATATTCCACATTTTTCATTTAGAAGAAAATTGACCCAAATATTTTGAGACATTTGACTTATATATAAAGCAGTAAATATAAATTTTGTCGATTTTTGATTACAAAAGAAAACGTTGGCAGTTATCGCAACGTTCAAATTTTTCCTGAATATTTATTTGGGTACGAAATTTCAAAATCCAAGTAATGAATCACGTTTGAGAAGAATTCTTATTGACTTCAGAAATGAGATAAAATTAAAATTAAAATAAATTAAATTAGAGTTATATAATAATTAAAATAGTAAAAATTTAAGCATTTAAATTTATACATTAACAATAACATAAGAACGTGAGAAGTTAAAATTAAAGTTGAAACAAATAAAGTAGAATAAAATTTAATACATTCAAAGTCAAAAAAATTTAAAATTTAAGATTTACAAATACGAAAGTTCCTACGGAGCACAGCATGTCAAGCGCTGCAATCGTCCATGGTCTTCTTTGGCTTACGAGCACAACGGGGCTTTCCAAGAAGAAACACCTAAACTTATCAATCGTGCCTTATGGCAAAATTTTTGTAACGATATGGCATTATTCGTGTCGTGTCAACACAATTTATATCACCAATGGGCCAACCTAAGTATGGCATGTGACACGAAAAAATATTATTCATGTCGATCAATTGTACGAATTTGACCAATACGATTCTTCCTGAGACCCGACAGCCGATCCAAGACTTGATGGCCCATCTCCCCCACCGACCGCACTACCCGTTCGTGATTCACCCCCCTCTCGCCCATGCAACCGTTCAACCCGCGGTCCATGCTAGCCTGCATGACCTTGCCCCTCTAGCGAGGTGGGACCCAACACTGTGAACCGACTGCCAACCTAATAACCCAGCTGTCGACCCAGATACAATTCCCCAACCCACCCACCCGTGCATACGATCATTCAAGTGTTCAACTATCAATATTTAAATTTAATTCAACATTCAATAACTTAATAAATGAGACAATCAGATAACAATACATATGATTAAATTAAGTTTTTATTTATTAATGAATTACATATTTTATATTTACATTATTACAAATTTACAATTACATTTAAACAAATTTTACAAGAAAATTAAATTACATTTTAAAAAAAATTACAAATTGAAAAATTAAAATTAAAATGTTTTAATTATGAATTATTTAAGTTTGTAAGTTACTCTGTAAAATCTTCAACTTCATTTTGTTCACGGAATGCAGCAAACTTCCAATCTTTTACACATATTAGTGCTTCTATTATATTTTCTTTAAACTTGTATCTTCGGTCATCAAGTACGTTACTACTCATACTGAAAACATGCTCACAAGTTACTGAAGACACTGAAATTGTTAATAAATCTTTTGCCATTATTGATAATATTGGAAAAATCAATGATTGTTGCCTCCACTAATCTAAAATTTCAAACGTATTTAAGTTAAAATGTTGAGTAAATAATAATGATTGATAATTCGTTGCATTAAAAGTAATTAATTTTTTTATAGATAGTATATAATTATAATTATATGATGATGATGTTAGAATATCTTCGTCAAATCTTAGACCTTGTAAAAATGCCCAAGAATCTAAAGATAGTCCAACAATTGATTCTAATATTGTAGACATTGGTGGAGGAGAATATTCTATTCTTAATCCATATCTTTGTGTATATAAATCAAATATTTGATTTAATTATTCTTCTATTGTACTAACATTTAATTATAAATCTACACCTAAACTCATTTGTATTCCTCTAATTAATTTACTAGCATATCTTATTTTACACCTAAGATCTAAACATGTATTTTACACCTAAACATACATATTGCTTGCGACCAATACACACAGAGATAGACAATAAACCATTCGGGCACACCTCAGACCATGCATTCAGTATGCTTATACTCTTCTCCTAAGTAGTGTCTATTTAAACATTTTTTATTATACACTACAATTCTTTACTATATACCATAACTTTATATAGTAACATCTACCAAACACTCTTAACATTTTACATAAAAAAATCATAACAAAATTTTACATCATAAATCATATAATTTTTTAAAAGATGTAAACCCCTACTCAACTTAATTATACTGCTAAAATAAACACTACCCTAGAAATGCTATGCTGGACTTAGAGAGATTTCATTAATTTTCTTATGTGCTACATTAAGTAATTTATAACTCTACCATCACAACCTTTCAAAAAACAAATCCTAGAAACACTGGGTGTGCTTGGTAATGGAAAGTTTCAACTTCCTTATAAACTCACATATGTCAACATTACTGTATAAAATCTTATATACAAATTCTTATCTCACAATTTATTATACAACTCCAACACTATTTACAAAACTACTTTTAATTCCAAATCTTTACAATTATTAAAGCTGAAACACCAAACACACTCATATCAATTCACCCTACAAGTTAAAATTTCAGGTACAGTTAACTAAGGACTCATCGACCAAAGTGATATATTAATGGTTAAAAGATCTCTTACTAAAATTTATGATTTTGAGTTCAAAACTTAACTAATAAAATTGAAGCACTAACAAAATTGAAGTTTGCCACAAACAAAAGGACTCACTAATAAGAGTAAAATATGGATGTGTAAATCTTCCCAATTCCAACAAAACACAAAATAAATGCTGCTCTTACCAACTTTACGTTTTCCACTCTAAAATGTTATATTACGGCAGTTCCTCAAAAAGTTACCATGGGTGGTGCACTCAGTAAATGGAACAGATTCAGCTTCAACGAATTTCAAGGCAACAACTTGAAAAAAATAAAAATGAAAGAGTTTATTCTACCCTTATAATCCAGAGAGTCCTTAGCTGTTACAATGGCAAACGCCCATGATCCCAAAATGGATTTCATTACTCAACAGGAATCTAAATTCTTTTCAAATCAATTTGAATGCTTCCAAGATATGCAAACACCTCCAACAAATCCAACACATGCCCAAAAACACATCTCCATCAGCCACGTAGAACCGTGTGGTGCCTCAAACCAAAGCTGGAAAGCTCAAGCTTCAAAGAGAAATATGGGAAGCTGTCGATAATGACATCTTATCATATCATTATCGACATTATCGTCCGCAAGTGGTAATGTTTTATCTGAGACGACGGTGATTTCGAGGTCCAACCACCTGTCAATTTGGATGTTGACCCACTGAACTCTAAAGGTGATGATGGGACTTTCACTAAAGCAACTGAATAAATATCAAATTAATTCAGAAATAAATAACTATGAAATTGCAAATTTTATATGCTAATATAATCGACAGAAATACCAAAATGAAGTAAAAATGTGCACACCAACAATTGAACAACGTCCAAAATATGCTGAATATGTAAATGAAGGCACTATCTAACATTTTCACCAATATCAACCCTTTGCTACCATTTCTTTCAATCAAAAGCAAGGTAGGGCACATGTAGGTCCTGTCTAACTGGCTCAAACTTTTGCTGAATATTCACATCATCAGTCTATTTTATGCCGAAGGGCTTGGGGAACAATCAATCAAGCTTAGACCTCCACCTCCTCAAGAGGAGAATGTTGTCTACTTATGGATTGGTAGACCCTAAGGAGGGAGATTTGAACTTTTGGAAAGTATAAGAAATGGTACAAAACAATAAGTCAAATTTTCTCCCATTTTCTGTATTTTACAAAAGCACAAATTCCCTTGAATTTATAGCCAAATAAACATGGGTAAAGAAAAGATAACTTTTTTTATAATTCCTTTTCCTTTCTGAACAAAATGCAAACGTTAGTTGGACTCCGCTACTACTTTCTTATAATTACTCTACTTAGTAGTGGCTTTAGCTTAGCTGCTTTGAACAAGCACACTTTCGAGGAAATCTACAAAGCAAATCATATTTGAATAGATCTCAATAAGTAAATAGAGTATTGGTGGATATTGATGGTATATTGGCATATCACAATATACGTAGGTAAAAAATGGAGAAATCTCTGTGGATGGTCAGCATATACATAAAGGCTAGAATAGTTCAAGGAAGTACGATGGGACCAATAAAAAGTAGCAACAATGATTACCATCGATGAGATGTCCTACACACCCAACATAACAAAGGCTCAATTTAGCACCACATTATACAATTAATTGAATGTAGGATTTCATCGTGCATCCAACCAATAAAGATTGCTCAAAATTTTTTTTAAAAAGAAATCATTATCCAACAAGCAAGAGTTCTTTTTCAGTGGAAACGAAAGCAAGGACTATTGCTTTCTGAATGGTATTATAGAAAGAAATCAAAACTGCAATAAAAGGTACGTACTTGGACTAAAACTAATTGAACTGCAAGAAAGAAAATACAAAGAAATCACAGAAAATACCTCGGAGAGCAAGCTTCCCGTGCTTGTTACACGGGCATCCTTAAGAAGAGTTGTCGAATGGAACGCCGTCAAACAGCTGCTTCCTGGCAATGTCATGCAACTTGGCAAACAACTCCTTCTTCACTTCATCGAAGGCCACCTCGAAATTGTCGAGCAGGACCGTTGAGTTCTTGTTATACATAAATAGCCCATAGTACAGATCGAAACTATCCTTGGAAGTGTTGTCCACCAGCTTCAGCAGAGTATCGTAGCCCGTGGTTCTGATGGGGGTCTCCTCCAGCCCCAACCTCGCCAGAATCCTCCCCACCGTATGCGTAATGAACTGCGACCACGCGGCGTGCTTGTCGTGATCTGCACACGACATCTCCATCATCTTACACCCTTCGTTCTCAAAAATGTCGAGGAACCGTCGGCACCTCTCACTCCTCTGCTTCGTGTCCGCAACCCTCACCTTGTCGTACATGAACGAGAGCCCTGCCCAGCCGTCCTTGCCGCTCTCCGGCCCGAACATGGGGTGCGTGCAGAGCACATCGAACTCCGAGGGGAGAACCTGGAGGAGGAGCTTCCGCGGGAACTCCTTCACGGAGAGGACGTCGACGAAGAGCGTGCTGCGGCGAAGGCGGTGTAAGGGGAAGGACTCCAGGACGGACTTGGCGGAGAGGATTGAGGTGGAGAGAAGGACGACGTCGGGGTGCTGCTCGCAGAGGTCGTGCGGATCCGAGAAGAACGACGCGCCGATGGACGCCGCGGCGTCGGAGTAGTCGGATCGGGAGTGGGCGAGGACGGAGTGGCCCTGTCTGGAGAAGGTGCGCGCGAGGAACTGGCCGAAGTTTCCGAAGCCGACGACGGCGATCTTGAGCTTGGAGGTGGACGGGAGTGCGGTGGAGAGGCGGGATCCGTAGTCGCAGGGCTGGGTGGCGTCAACCGCGCGGATCCGGCGACGGAGACGGAGACTGGGTCGACGAGAGGGATCACGGCGGAGGCCGGCTCCGGCGAAGGCGATGCACGACGACGACGGGCGAAAAGGTGTGATGGAATCTGACGGGGTTTTGAGGGGGCGGTGGTGGAAGCCGAGCGACGCCATGGCCTTCGTCGCCTGAGCTCGGCGTACCACCGGCAAAGGTGAGATGCAGCTTTTAGGGTTTGGGTCTTCCACGAAGGTTCCGTTTGTCTTTCGACTTTTTTTACTTTTTCAAACTTTTAACTTTGAGAATTTAGAACTTTTAATGTCGTAATGATGCTTATATTTTTTAATTTATATATATATAATTAAATAGTGTTAGAGTGAATTTATTTTTACTGTAGAGTTAATTTTAATAATTATGAAGAATAAGAACGGAGAATAATGAAATTAATAGTGTTAGAATTATACAGTAAATTACGTAATAAAAGTTTATATAAATTTTTTATAATAATAATAATATATAAAAATTTATATAAATTCAAAATTAAAACTACAATTTATGACCTTGATATCACGCGCGAATCATTGTTCACGCGTTCGTGGAAAAAATCTAGAGGTGTCGTTGTTCGCATGGTATAATTTTTATGTCGATATTATTCACGTCCACGTCTTTAACCAATTAGTCTTGACACGATCTGTAATATAAAAAAATATTATTTATATTAATCAATGTATGATTTTAACCAATACAATTTTAATTGATATAATTTTTAAATTAATTTATTATTTATATATATTTAATATTTAAATTAATAATTAGATTTAAAAAATATATTTATTTAATTAACCAATAATAATATTTAATTATCAAAAAATATTCATCGATATTTAAATTTAATTCAACATAATAAAATTCAACATTCAATAATTTAACAAATGAGACAGTAATGTATATAATTAAATTAATTTTTTATTTATTAATAAATTATATATTTTATATTTACATTATTATAAATTTACAATTACATTTAAACAAATTTTACAATAAAATTAAATTACTTTTTCATAAAATTACAATATTTTAATTATGAAATATTTAAGTTTAAGAGTTATTCGGTAAATTCTTCAACTTGATCTTGTTCACAGAGTCAAACAAGCTTCCAGTCTTTTACATACATTAATGCTTTTATTATATCTTCTTTAAGTTTACATCTTCGGTCATTAAGTATATTATCACTCATGTTGAAAATATATTCACAAGTTACTAAAAATACTAAAATTGTTAATAAATCTTTTATCATTATTAACAATATTAAAAAAATTATTAATTATTATATCCACCAATCTAAAATAATTGATTGTTGCCAATATTTTCCCACTCTCTTGTCCTCTCTACTTCCTCTATTCTTTCTCTCTTCTCTTATCTGGATTGACCCATCCATGTTTTGAATGTGAAAAAGAATTTTCGTTTGAATGTTATTTCTTTTATTTCATTTTTTGAACGCATCATTGTAATAGGCACATCTAATATACTTCAACTTAACTATTGTAATGAAAGCATTTCATTTGAAAAGGTAAAATGTCTTTTAAGGTGTGTTTTTACATGTAAAATTAGTTAGAAATGAATTAACAAAAATTTATTTTTTAAGTAGAATTAAATTAGATGGAAATAAATTCAGCATAAAGTATTTATATATCTCTCAAAATTTAACAAAACAAGAAATTCTGGTAATTAAACGAAAGCAAGTGAGAAAATTTGAACTAGTTGAATTCTGAATGATTTATAACTCATGAGTTTGAACTCCATCATAAACTGAATAATGAATAATATTAACAGAAATGAATTTAATTTAATTTTATCAACAAAAATAAGTGATTTATAGAAATTAAATTCATTTTAACTCAATTCTTATGAATTTCATGACACGAACAGACTCTTAATCAAATTTATCATATTTGTATTACATGTATTATTGTGATGAATGTATAATCTTTGTACTTTTTACAAGGTTCGTTAACTTTTACCGATGAATTCTAATAATGATACGGAAAGGTGGAAAAAAATCATGAATGTAGAGTTTGATGCATGAATAACGTATGTAAATGCTTTTAATTCATGAATGTTGAAAAATTACGTTATTCAAATAATTTATAAACGCTAAAAATCTAAGTTAAATTTTGCTATCTTACTTTTAATACACAAACACATAAATTTCATTCATACTTTATCATTTCTCATTATAGGCATGAATAGTGAATACTTAAAAAAGAAAAAGATTTTAACATTATTCATTTTTTCCTATTCGTAACTTTCAAAAATATCTTTAATTTACAATGACATTCATATTCTTTAATATACTATTTTTATTATCAAAATTACTATTTCTCCTTCTATCATCTTAAAATGATTCATCTAAATATTACCTTTTTTTACTCTTAAAATACGAAAATATATCATGCCAAATAAATTATGCCATTGTAAATAACAACGACATAATTTGACCAATCATAAGCCAAATTATTTATAAATAATTTGATCATTCAAAAGAGTAAAATAAATTCTTTTAATATAATCAATCATCAATATTTATAAAATAAATATTTAAATATAAATTCCTTTAATGTGATAAATTGATAAAAAAATAAATTTTGATTTTTTCAATTTTATTATAAATGACAAAAGATTTATTAATAATTTCAATTTTTTAGTAACATGTAAGCAAATTTTCGATTTAATAGAATGTACTTGATAATAAAAGATCAAAGTTAAAAAAAATATTAAAAATTGGAAATTTGCTTAATTTTGTGAAAAAAACTTAACATAAATTTTTTTAAATAATTTTAATTTGTAAATGTAAATTTTTATTTTTTTTCTCAAATTGTAATAATATAATTGTAATTTTATGTTAATTAATTATTATTTATGTAATGTAATTTATTTTTTAAAAATTAATTATTTATAACATTTTTCATAAATATAATGTTATATTTTTTTAACTTGTATAAATTATATATAGATTGATGATTTAAAATTTTATATTAAATGATTCATATTAAATTTATTATAATTATATATATATAATACTAATATTATATTAATTATCTAATAAAATTAAACCATAATTCAACACAACGATTCAATATAATCAATGATACAATTAATCGACACAATCCATTTCAATTGTACCAATGGATCGATCATGAAATAAAAAAATTATCGTAAAATACAACACAAATAATACCAAACCACGAATAGTTGACATCTTTAATCTCAAAAGCACATTTACTCATTTTTTTCATTTTCCCCATTTTTTAAACATTCTTCGTTATTATCTTTCGTGAAAAAGCACGAACACATTCAAACCTGTTTTTTTTTTAAAAACAAACAGGTAGAACAACGATATCATCTCGTACCTATGCTGGGGCGGGCTCCGATTTCAACAAAAAATAAAGGGAAGTGGCTTTTGCGGACTTCTCTTTACAATAACACAGTGGAGGAGGAAGGCTGGCGTGGTGAGAAAAAGACCTCGCGATTGATCGGTGGACTACGAGGTCTTCCTCTTCCTCGGTGGCGATTTTGATTGAGGCATGCAAGATAACAGCATCAATCTTTTGTTGCGAGGCATTTCCCTCATCTGCCTGTTAAGTATCTCACACATCCGTCCGTCGGCCACGTCCCTGCGTTTGAGTGCTGCCATACCACCCTCCTCTGCTCCGCTTCCCGCGCAAGGTGCATCTGACAATGGATCGTAAAAGCATGGATCAATCGAGCGTTCATTGATATATTTCAAACATTTCTGGCAAATAAGAGTCAGTCTGTGTACGTTTTTATTGGAAATTACGATTACTAGAGATAATTTTAACGTATGAGTAAGATTTTGAATTTAAAAGTTTATTTGTACCCATAAAAATGATATAATAATAATTTAGAAATTATAATAAATGAAAATGATAAGATTCAATAAAAGATTATAGAATAATAAAGATATTTTTACTTGTACAAGAAATATCAAAAATTAAAAAGAATTTGTAATTTTCCATCTATTTCTACGTAGAAGATGAAAAATAATACTCAAGAAATAAAAACATAAAGGACATTGATTAAGAAAGGATGGAAATCATTTTTCATGTGTACAAATGACATAATAAAAATGATGAATTCATTTTTCGTAATTTTAAATGCACAAACACTTATTAAAAGGTTTATACTTTTCAAAATAATAAAAAATTATGAAATAATAAAAAATAATAAATCAAAATTTTCATATTTTTTATCATTTTTCACTTATTCCAAAAGCACAAATCCCCGACTATAAATTTAATAAAAAAATATTTCAATTACTAAACTATCACGTTTGTGATAATCAATCTATGCACGTTAAAATGCCCAAAAACAGCAACGAAATAAAGAGTAAAAAAAAGTACGTGTAAATTATAAAAATTCTAAAAAAATTAAAAATTGAAAATTTCTTCCAAAAATACGATGTTATTTACTTATTACGCGCTAAAAGTGAGTGTGGGGGGTGCTCACCTGGTAGTGGTTCGTCATCAAAAGGATGGCGTGTTCTTTCTTTCGAACTGCTAGATCGATGACAATCTGCTTCCCTACTAGCTGTAGTGGCCAAGTCACAGTCACCGTCGGAAGAGCAAGGATCATTTTCTGGGCGAGAACGATCGCACATCCCCACGTGATACGAATCTCCCTCTCTGACTTCTTTATCGGTATGCTTGTTGGTGATCTCGTCCTGTTTGGCTTTTAGGGAGGTATCTCGCTGAGACTCCCGTTCAGGAGATAACGAAGGAAACCTTCGCAGACCGTCGAGCACGGATGAAGGTGAAGTCTCGGCCATTTTCTTCTCTAAAAAGCTGGAAAACCAGGGTGCAGATCCTTGTTTAACGTAGAAAAGAATGTATGCTTTCTCATTCATGACATGTTCCTCACCCACTTTGGTAACCTGCAGTGGAGGAGGCAAAAGCAGTTTCTTAGAAAAAGATTCGCTCCTAAAATTCACGCAATGCGTTGCATTACCTTCTCGTCGTCCATCTCATGCCACAACCCTGGGGCAGTTCGAACGTAAGAATAATAATGCCCCGAGTGCAATGTTTGTCCGTCATGCACCACGATGGCATAAAGATCGTACTTCAACTCCACCTGCCATTACGTATTTTCATATCAGAAACTTATGTTCAAACAGAAGTGCAGGGAATGAATGGATAGAGCACTCACTCCGTCATGCGTGTTGCTGAAAAAGGGGTTCACGTCCAGCTCCAATGGGAAGCTTATGGACTTGTCAAGCTTCACATTGGAAAAATCATACATTTTGAATCGCTTGAGATGCAACACCAGCACTTGTGGCAATTCGATCAGGCTGAGCTGTTTATCCACCGGCACTCGTTTATCACAACCATCACATTTGAACCTTACCTCAGGGTCATCAATTTTCTCAGTGCTTGTGAATGATTTTAGGGCATCTTCAAGAGTTTCAACCCCTTCAATCTCCAAACTGAGAATGAGTGATGGCTCAAAGGTATCTGAACAATAACCACACTCGCAGCATCGAACCTATGAAATACATGGCTATAAAAATTTAGTGTTACAAGAAAAACCTAAAGCTATAAGCACATTTGGGATGTTCAAGGAACAGAAACAGCACCCGGCTCTGGATACATCCATCAAATATCTGCTTGACGAAGCTGGTTTCTTCCGTACCACGATCAATGGGCTTATTGCAGCTGCAGTCAAGTGCATCTAGAAACAGGCAGAGAAATTCATGGGCATCTTCTTGTTGATAAATCTCGAATGAAGGTGATATGCCTGGTGATGGACAAGTCAAGGTAAAGTTCTACATAGGATGGCAAATCCTTTCCGGAAAAATTGCAAGATAACCGAGATAATGAAAACAGGAAAAATATAACACACTAAGCAAGAACGACCGAATAAACTCCATAACATGAATCAACCCTGAACAAGTTCAGGACAAAACAGTAATATGGATGATTAACAAAGTTTGCAATCCATAGACCAGGCCATTCTAAAAAACATCATGATAAAAAACATACATTTCCATTGATTATCAAAATGATGATTAAATGCAACTAAATTTGCAAGATCGGACTATAAAATCAAATTAGACGGTAGGCAATTCACATGCTGATTCAATAATAATATTTTTGAACTGTTTAACAATTCTTTTGTGGAGACAATCGGCAATCTAACGTAATGTATTCCTGTTAAAGTCGGGGAACTGGGGATATTCGATATAACTATTACCTTGGATGAATTAATAATGTCACCCCACATCACTCAACTGTGAATCTAAACGGAGATTTGATACCTACCAGTGTGATGTTATAGCAGCGCCTTAACATAAAGGGAAAATCATACCAATAATCTTATAAATTATTTAAAATAGCAAGCTTGTGAGTTGAGAAAATGCAATGTTTTCCAAACAGTCGAAAAATGGAATTGCTGAACATGGAAACCAAACAAAGGATACTATTCAGGTTATTGACGAGAACGGAAGGTTCAACATTCTTTCCGCTCGAATTCAAGCATTGATTTGCAAGCTGTCGAAGAGAACAAAATGAACAGAATTTTCCCTTAACGTCCGTACTATCTCCATCTGTACAACACGTGGAACCTATCCAACGAACAAATAGAGATAGAGTTACAGGACAATTCACATCATCCAAAACTCTAAAAAAAGGAAAGCCTAACAAAAACAATATCCAAAATCTCATACCACTACAACTGCAGAGTGCATTGGTCGAACTGAGGATCTCGAAGAGTGGAACGGTGTGAATAAGCGACTGCACGACCGAATTAAGATAGCACGTGTTCCCAAGATTCAATAGCCCGGCGCCCTAAAACCCCAACAAACAACCACATAACACAGAAATCAAGCAAGAAGAAAAGAAGCGCCAGCTAAACCACCAAATCAACCGGTAGTTTTCTGAAAAGTCACGGCAACGGAAGAAAGGAAGGAAATTACTCACGATAACAGGAACCTTGGCACCGAAAGTCGAAGGACTCACGGGCTGGGAATCGAAGTCCATGAGAAGATCCTGAGACAAAAAATCACCCGCGGGAGCGTCAATTCACCGCCTGAACCTTGAAAATTCCAAACGAACAGAAACAAAGCAAAGGAGAAGAAAGAGACAGAGACACAGAGAGATGAACCACGCGCACCTCGGGGCTCAAAAGCTTCGGAAGATCGACCTTCTTCTCCGCGTTCTCTCCCAACACCATCCTCGACGAATCTGACCGCACGGAGGACGACGGAATAGATCGATCGACCACCCCGACCGACCGACCGACAGACGGAGCGAGCGATCCCCTCTCCGTTCTTCTCCCGCCTTCGGTGGTCGCGTTTTCGGCGAATGGCGCGTTGGGCGTCTCGGTGTTATATAAGGGTGCGAAATGCGGTAGGCGGGAGTGATTTTTTCGCTGTGGCGGCCTCGTAAACCAGAGAACGCGGACTCCTGCATTTCAAAATCGGATGATCCTCGCCGTCCGATTCTGTCCCGTGCACTTCATCCGACGGCTTCCAACGCCCTCGATAAATTCGCTCATAAATAAATAAATAAATAAAATTCGTTCATAACCGCTCCCGATTTTCCGTGGACTCGGCTTCTTCGCGACTTCACCATTATATTTTCGTAATTTTCTTTTCTGGTACAGGTGTAATATTTTCGTTTTTTCTTTTTCTGACCAGAAGGGTGATTGATATTTTCGTTTTTTCTAAGGTTGAGTAAATTAAGGATTTTTTTTTTGACTCGGAAGAAAAAACAGCTGTCATAGCAGGTAGATTTAAATTAGTAAAATTATTTTCGGGTTGGTAAAGATATGGGTAAATATATTTTTAATATTTGTATTTATTTTAATATTTAAATAAATATGTATAATAGTTAAATTATATTTTTAATATTGATATAATTAAAAGTCACAATAAAAAAATACGTAAATATTACATTGTATAAGAGTAATTTTTTTTACAGCAGGAGTCGTAATCAAACGTAACTAAAGGAGTCGTTTGAAGTTAATTACAATTGAATTTTAAAATTACTTTAGCACATTATTATTACATATATTTAATGTATAAATTTTTATTATCTTAATTATTACAGTCTTTGTTTAATGGATTATTACCATGTACATATATTTTTTATTATACACTTTAGTTGTATCCAATAATATTTATCAAATATTTTTAACATCTTACACTAAAAATATTATATTAAGTAGGTTTGTATATATGTTAGAAGTTTTGGAAAAAGAAAATTTTAAAAAATATTTTAGATTTTGAGGTGTTCATGCATCCCAAAAAAATTGAAAAATTTTTGATTTTTTTTATCACTATAAATATAAATTTTTTTCTGTTATTTGTTAGAAAAATTATTACAATTACAAAAAATTTCATTACGATGCAATTCCCTGACCTCATGTATTTTGTCCAATCTCATCTAATCATTACTAAACTTGTAATTAAAAAAAAAAAATTATATTTAAAATATTAACATATAAAATATTTATAAATTTTTTAAAATTTATGTAACATACACAAGCCGTCTTAAAAATAATTTTATTTCTTTATTTTTTTATCTTTTTTCCTAAATTTTCATATTTTAGATTTCGATAAAAGCTTACATTATAATTTCTTGATGAACATCGGAGCATCGTCCAATATGGCATCCGATGTTTTTAAAAAAAACCGTAAAAATAGATATATAAAAATCACGCATCGTTAGGTTTTTTTAAAAAAAAGTTTTTAAAAAAAACAGACACAGACTTTTTTTATTTTAAACTTACATCATTTTTTAAATGTTATAAAATATCATTGACTTTTTTTACAATATAACAACTTTTTTATAATGTTACAATACCGCTTCTTACAATGTTACAAAAAAATCATAGTATTTTTTTTCCTTTCAACGTCTAATGTCAGTCATTTTTACCTTTATTATAACGTAAATAACATTTTTACAGTATTATATCTTTTTAAAAAATTTAATACTTTTTACAAAATGACAATAATTCTTACACTTACGACAAATAGTCCATTACTTTTTTCTCTTTCAATTTCTAATGTAAGCAATTTTTTTACATTATAAAAAATCAAATACTTCTTTATTACAACGAAAATAATATTTTTTACAATGTTATAACATTTTTCTTTACTTTGACTTCGTATTGTAATTTATCAAATAGAAAATAAATATCTACATTTAAAAAATTATTTTTTAACATAAAAAAAATTATTTTTGTACATTATATTTATCAAATAATTTTAACATCTACGATAAAAATTATCATTATCATAAATCATATATCTCCTAAAAAAGTGTAAACTTTACTTCACCTAATTATACCACTTAAATAAATATTGCTAAAGTAGTTAGAGTCTGAGGGTAGAATAGCTTCTTTAGTTTTGAGAGCAACAAAAAGTGATATTTTCAACTCTTCTTTTTAAACACGATGTTTGCATTTTCGATTTTCATGTCACTCGAAAAAATAGGTCATAGTAATTAATGTATTTTAATATTTAAATAAGTGATGTTAATGTTGAAATTATATTTTTTAATATTTATATGATTAGATATTATAATAAGGTAAATATGAAAAAATTGTCTTAGGAATTCACCCATGTCATTGTAACGTTAGAAATGATTTTTACATTTAGAAGAAGTATTCCCAAATGAAGTCTAACTTTTTCCAAACAAACAAAACCTAAGTAATATTATGTAAGAATGAGTAAAAAACAACCCAAGTAAAGGATAAAAAAAAACCACATGAGGGTGAAATTTTTTGTAAATTTGCATGTATTTATTTGACGAAGTTAGCTGCTAAATTTAGGTAAAAATGGGATTTGAAGGTAAGAATTGAATGTACGTCTGGTAGATATATAAATTAGGTCAGATTCAATTGGATTAGTTCAAGCTAACATGATTTGAACATATTGTTCAATAGCATGATACTACAAGTCATGCTGAGCTAACATTGTATGGAACTAGGTTATGTTAGCACGACACAAACAAGTTCAACAAGGACATGACATGATAAAAGATAGTCATGTAGGTATGCAGTGCAGTGGTAATACATATGGACTATCAAGGATTCAAATGCCGGTATTGTATTGAGGATCGATCTTTTTAAAAAGGAAAATATATCGAAGATCGATGATCGTATTAGTGGAAACACGATACTTTTGTGAAAACGATCATAAAACATCAAATTTTAACTTTAAACTTAGATGCAAGTTGTAATAATTTATGATAAGTATATAAAAATAGTTAGATAAATTTTTGAGACAATTATTAAGTATAAAATATCAATGAAATAGAGATATAGTAGTCACATATATTAGAAAAGTCTTAAACTATTTACAAATAAGTTAAAAAGATTCATAATGAAAAATGATTTAAAAAGCAAATGAATTATACATATATTAATTTCATGTTGACGATAGGATCCATAAATAATTATCTTTAAGCTTTCAAAAAGTAATGATAAAAATGATGTTGATTATTTTATTATCTTTTCTTGTATATTATTATTAAATTCTAACATTTTTCTATAATGGTATAATAATATATTATAAGTTTGTACTTCGGAGGGTTTGATTCCATGATCTTTATCTTGTGTAACATAATTGAAATACTCTTCACTATTAAATGGTCTTTTATTTATTTTTTGATTAATTTTCTTTTTTATTTATCTTTTTTCTTCTTATTTTTCCTTTTTTTATTTTTTCTTTTTTTTATTTTATCTTTTTCATTCACTCGAATGTCCATATATTTGTTTTTTTCTTTTTTATTTTATCGTTTTATTCATGTGAATGTCCTTTTATTTGATTTCTTCTTCTTTTTTACATTTGCCTTTTTTGTGCATTTTCTTTTATTTTTTATTTTTTTCTTTTTAACTTTTCTTCCTCACACGCTGTACAACCCTTCTTCCCAAACCAACTCCTCTGCAACTCACCTAAGAACTCATGCGTTTTAGGAGATCACAACTTCAAGCGGCCATTGTCGTAGCTTCAATAATAGCCCGTTTATCATTCAATGTCGTCAAGTCGTCTTCCTCCCTTTTTGTCAAGTTGTTGTGCACGTTGATCGTCTGACCTTTCAATAGGAGCCAGTCGACCACCCTTGATTCGACCAATATATAGGTTGGATTGACCAATCTAACATTTCCTAACTTAAAAAAATCATTGGATTGAACAATCTATCCATCCACAGTCAATCTATCATTCAATCCTTACACTGTCGAAATTTTTCATTATGAAAAATCAACATGAATCACTAAAATTTCGACAATACGTGTCAATTTTTAAATCCTTGTGGACTATAAAGTTGACACAAATTGGTTGTGGTGTAGAATGCAAACTTCTAGGTTAAGGTGATGCAACGCAATGTTGGGGGCAAAGTGGCATCATGGGTGAGGTAACAATGTATCTTCACAGGTGATGCAACATTGTTGGGTTAAGTAGGGTAACTATGGTAAGGTATCATCACATATTCGTAGACTAAAGTAGTGTCTTCTCGACAAGTATGATAACCAGGGTTTTGATTGTGCATACAATACTAGGGTTTGAGATTTGGAAAGTAAGAGAAAGACTAGTGCAAACTTCTACGTTGGGGTGAGGTAATGTGATGACTGTGTTTATTTGTGTGTTTTTGCACTATGCAACTGTGTTTTTCACTATGTATGACAACGTTCTACAGTATATTTACTAAACATTGTTTATATTTTTTACTATTCATAAAACCAAATTAATATCATTACTCATTTATCGTAAATTGTATATTTTATCATAAATCGTGAAACTCAACTCACCTCACAAAAATGCCTAAACAAACGAAGTCGATGTTGGGGGTGAGGTAACAATGCATCCTCACAGATGATGCGACATTGTTGGGTTGAGTAAGGTAACTAGGGTAGGGTGTCATCACAAATTCATAACCTAATGAGTGAGACAGTGTCATCTCGACAACTACGATAACTAGGGTTTTGATTGTGTATACGCTATTAGAGTTTGAGATTTGGAAAGTAAGAACAAATGTAGCAAAGGAATCAAGGGAAGACATCTCCACATCTAAAGGGTGAACTCATCAAAAGGCATCTTCATGTTTACACTTGGTGGTGTTGGAAAATAAATAAATGGAAATACATACTTTTATCTTTAGGACCCTATTGAAAAACTATTTTTTTCCCCTAATTTCTTACTAGGTACAAATACATAAACTTTTGTAACTCTCTTAGAAATACTTTCCCTTTTAAGAGATTTTGAATGATGCAAACCACCCTAATATTCCATACTCGCATTGTGATCTATAACATCACCCAGTTGTAGAAATAACAACAGTGTCAAGAATGATGCAACACAAGCACAAAGAAGCAAAAACACAAATGAATAGAAATAAAGAAAAATTTTATTCAATATGAAAAATGTTACACAATAGGAAAATACTTCTTTTATTTTTCTCTTCTTCCCTTTCACCTAATACAAACCAAATAAACTACACAAAATGAAAGAGTCAAAAACCTCTCTCTCTCCCACCATCACAAACCCATGCAAAAGACCCCCCTTTTTCTTTAACACAAACACCTATTTATAAAGGCCTCAAACACTTCTCACTTCATGACCTTTTTAAAACAACTACACAAAAAAAGTACGCCACTTACAAACAGATGTGCGAAATAACTCGCACGTCCATGCCATGGACCCATATTACAAAAAAAATAGGGAAAAAAATGACAAATTTTACAATCTATCATTTATATACCTAAAATCTATTACATATTTTATGTAAAGGTGACAAATTATAACATCCATCACTTATGTACTTAAAATTTATCATCTATTTTTTGTATAGATAACAAATGTGAAAATTCGTTGCCCATCGACGAAAGATCTATCACCTTTACACGGTACAGGCGATGGATCAAAATCCGTCACCATTTCCCTTTTAATAAAAACCCCTCACTCGTCAATCCCTAGCCCTCCCCCAACCCACTCTCATCTCCTCCTTGCTCTGTCGTCTACCCTTTGCCTCGCCAGTCCGTTGTCCGCCACCTTACACCCGTCGACCTCACCGGTCCATCGTTCACCGCCTTTTTGGTTTGTCGTTCATCCCCTGCTCGACACTCTTTTCCCCTTCTGACCTCCACCCCCTCATTTGTGCACCCTCTTTTCTTTTCGTTGAAACACTCAACTGTGCCTCTCCTCTCCGCTTGAAACACTTCTATTTGTCGACCGCATGCCTCTCTACCCCATCGACCGTGCCTCTCCACTCTGCACCTCTCCTCTCCACTCAAAAAACTTCCGTCTGTTGACCACATGCCTCTCTGCTCTGTCAATCACACACCTTGCCATCAAATCTCGACACATGAAGAGTTCATTTTTTGCCTTATTTATTTCCTTTTTTCTATAATTTCAGCACCTTATGCTTGCATGAAAAACCTTGAAAACATGATTAAATCTCTGATTTCAGTACTTAGTTTTATGGTTGTAGTGGTAGTTTAGGGTTCAGTGTAGTTTTGCTTTAGTTAAGGTTAAATCAATAGTTACATTTAGGTTTTAGAGTAGTGTTTTAGTGATTTATGTTTACTAGTGGCTGCACTCTTTCATGCCATCATATTAACATTATGCTTTACTTGAATGCTTAAATGTTGAATGAAGTTTCGTATTGTGATTTATATGCAAGTGCTACCACCTAATTGTGTGGTGAATGTTTGGCACTTTGAACTAATTTCAAATCTGTTCTCAATGTTGATGAATGTAATTTGGAGTGCATGTGGAATGAATGTAGGTTTTGATGATGAGCTAAAGTAGGTTTTGGGTCTAGTTTTATATCTGAGTTTGTGGTGTTTAAGTGCTTGGTGTTGTTATTGAACTTTATTTTAGTGCAAGTTTCATGCTAACTTAATTGCAGATTTTATTGGCACATGTGGTGTTGGTTGTAGATGTTGTTTTAAGTAGTGTTTGTTACTCTAGCTCTAATTATTTTTACTATGTATAACTACAGTTAGAGTTATTTTTAACAAATAACTAAACTTTACACAGTAAAAGTAGCTAAAATTTAATTTTAATTACTATTTATATAATTTCAACTATATTACATTAAATATTACTATTATACATGAAGTTAAAATATTAATTTACCAAATAACAATATTTACATTTATCTCAATTTCAATTACTGCTTATTCATATTCATTTCAAAAATCTCATTTTTAACGACTCTTTTCAACTCCCCCTCGTTCGAACACAACTTCAACAAAAAAAACTTCTTATCAAAAACCTTCCATCGATCTTCTTGCAACAATATTGACGAAACCCTCTCCATCGCCTATCTCCCTCTCCTCCTCAAGCACGACGCACTCCGTTGATCTCCCTCTTCTCCTTCGCCAAAACCTTCCACTGATCTCCCTCTTCTCCTTTGCTGAAACCTTCTCTGTCGTCGATCTCCCTCTCCTCCTCAAGCACCACGCGCTTCGTCGATCTCCCCCATCCTTTTTTTCCGCGCAAACATAGATCTGTCGTTTGCACACCGCACGCAAGCTCGCCACCGCACCGACCACCGCCTGCCACTGCGCATCTTGGTTGTGCATCCGCCTCCACCATTTCCCTCGCCGATTCGTCGTCGCACACCGTCCGCTCGCACGTGTCGCTCTCGTCGCCCTTCCTTGCGCACGTCGTTCGCCGCCATTGTCGTTCACGATGGAGGAGGAGGGTTTGGAGGGAGCGACGTAACCAATCTTTGATTTGCGAGTTTGGGGAAAGAAGGGGTAAAACGGTAAAAGAAGAAAGAGAAAAGAAATAAAAAAGGAAAAATTAAAATAATAAATAAATAAAAGAAAAAGTATAAAAGTTTGTTTTTAATTACTTATAAAAGAAAGAAAAAAACTTATCTGATATTGTAGTTTTAAAGTTTATAGTTGTGATAGTATTTTTTTATAATAAAGAATATAGTTGTTATTTATATTTTTAGGTAATTTTTTTAATTGTAATAATAATAAATTATATTTTTTAATATATGATACATCATTGTATATTTATTTTATAAGTATAAATTTAAATAATTTTAAAATTTTTAATTATTATTTAATTTAATTATATAATTTAATTTTTCATGTATAAAATATCTTTAAAATAAATAGTACAAATAAACTTTAGTTGTGTGCGATTTAATTCTAACTTAAATTTTTTTTATCTTTAATACAAATCTATTACAGTACAAATAAATATTGAAAAACTTACAGTATAACTTTAATTTTAACTTCAATAAAAAAACTATAAACAAACATTACCTTAGTCTTTTGCAGATTTTCATCTTGCAATTCACGTGTGGAGCATTTGCAGATTTTAAGTGCAACATGTATTTTGTTCTTTTACAGGGTATTTTTGTGAGTGTAGATTGCTGTGGCTGATTTGTAGTTTGGTGTTCGTGACATTTTTAGTATTTTTTTTAGTGTTATTGTTATTGATTATGAAGCATAATAATTTAATTTTTTACAATTATAAAGAGAATTATCAATTAATCTGAACTTTATATCAAATGCTTTAATTGAATATCCACAATCAATATTTTATTTATGCCTAGATTGATTGAATGTTATAAGAGAGCATTTCTCCCGTGATGTAATTATTATGGAATGTGATATGAATTATTTTTGTTTAGATACATAAGTTACTGATGGTTATAAAATATTTTTTTAGATAATTAAAAGAATCTAGAGGGGAGGGGCTGCAATTTTTCCCCAACCCTAGAACTCCCGCAGCCCCCCTTTTCCTCGATTTTCCTCTCTCGGACGCGCGCAGCCCTTCGCGTATCTCTCTCTCCTCTCTCTCTCTCGCATACGCACGGACGGCGGCTGCTGCTGCTGCTGCGACCTTCGGCCATCCAGCACGAAGGTGACAGCTCGACTGGAGGCGTGGATCTCGTGGTGAAGTCCGGAGGCTGCTGCGTGAGGAGGCGACGACAGTGGGTGTTGCTGTGGACGACGCGCGTGACGCTTGCAGGTTTGGAGGCTAGGTCGTTCTTCCCTTGGGGCTTGAAGATTCGTTGGTGTTTAGCTCGGGTTGAAGAGCCGTGAGCTTGATTGCTAGGATTTCGTGAAGTTCAACGAGTTGGAGCTCTAATCCAAGGTTTGCAAGACTTCAATACATAGAGGGAATCACTTATCTAGTATTTTAGTTATTTTTCTTGCTTTGTTTTAATTCGAAATCGAGTTATTTATCATTAGAATATTTCTTTTGGGTTTTGTTGGGTTTGAATGTTTACTTAATGTTAATGAAGATTGAACATTGTTGTCATTATTATATTTGAGTGAACTTGATTTTGTAACAACATTAATCTTCAGCAATGATGTATGACGTTTTCATGTTATTTATACATTCCGTTTGATGCTTTATTTGCCCTTGTTTGTGCATGAATGTGACACATATTGGCTGCAATTGTAGAGGAATGTGTCATTGCAAGGGGTGTTGGAATTAATGCATGAATGAATGAGTTATGCTGAAGGTTGTTGCTGAAATCGTTTAGAACCTGCATGAATTGATTGAATGAGTTCGTTTGTGAGGTGGCATTTTAAATAGAAATTCTATTTGAGTATTTTGTAATAGTTGAACAACTTTATCGAAATTGTTTTTAAAAAGATTCATGTTGAGTGTTTACACCAAAAATTCATTCCTCGTGGGATTGACTCATATTTTCCAGCTCGCTACTGCACACCGTGCTTTTGCGGTATTTAAGTTTGGACCTTAAAAATCCACATCATTTGGATTGTGGTTTGGTGCTTAACTTCAAATGTGTCTTGTGTCTTATGTGCATTTCATTGAGTGCTATCTCATGATATTTGTTTTTAAAGGAATTTTAGAAGTGTTGTAGTGGATATGATGTGCAAATTCCCATTTTGAAAATTGATTAATAGTGCAGATCCACAATTACTTGTGCGCAGGTGCTCCATTCGCTTGGGTCTTCTGCCTTGACCATTTCATGGACCACCTTCCCTTCCCCTAGTGCAAAAGCAAGAGGGTAGAATCTTTTTCGATTCCGATGGCGGAGAAGATGAACTACCATTGTACGCCTTCCCTTCAGCAGTTTTATAGTGGTGGTGCGCTTGCCGTCTCTTCAGATGGGGCCTTTCTTGCATGCGCCTGCAATGAGAAGATTAAGATCGTTAGCTCCTCTGATGCGTCCGTCAGAGGTACCCTCGAGGGGGACTCAGAGAACGTCACTGCGCTTGCGCTTAGTCTGGACGATAGATTTCTGTTCTCAGCGAGCCATAGTCGGTTGATTCGAGTGTGGGATTTGTCGTCTTTTAAGTGTACACGGTCTTGGAAGGTGCGGGTGGTAGTATGGCTTTGTAGTTTTGTCTTCCTGATCAGATTTTCGATTTTCCATTCTCATTGTATAAGGTGCTTATTTGGATAGGTTGTAACTTTCTGTTTACAATATTCCAAACAAAAATGTGGTTATAATATTCCCGATTCACTGGAGATTTATAAACCATGAGAGTTATATAGGTTATAAGTTTCTGTTTACTTCTTCCAGGGTCATGATGGTCCAGTCATGGGCATGGCATGTCATCTATCAGGGGGATTGCTTGCTACAGCTGGAGCAGATAAAAAAGTTCTTGTATGGGATGTAGATGGTGGTTTCTGCACACATTACTTCAGAGGTCATCAAGGTGTTGTTACAAGCATTATGTTCCATCCTGATCCAAATCGCCTACTAGTGAGTGGAGGCTAATAGGAATGATTTTTTTTATTTGTGTGCATTTCTAATATTGGCATGTCATATCAAACAAGCAAGTATTGTCAAGCTATATTGCTTGTTTTCTCTGAATAAAATATGATAGAATGTTTTTGTTTCTACATTGATTTCCTGGCTTTGGTTTTGTGATCATGTGACCAGAATTCATTGTGCTTTATGTTACACATGCATGCTACACTGTTTGCAAATAAAGGAAATTATTCTAAGGTAGAAAATGTTAGAATGCATTTAAGTTATTTCCTTATATTTTTTGAATCCAAAGTTATTTCCTTATGTCACCATATCAATTTGACTTCCATTTTTCTATAAAATAGACATACATGTATGTACGTGCAAACAAAGATGGTGTTTTGAATTCATCCAGAATTTCACAATAAAAAAGGATGAAAGAATCATCTTCATCTTTTTCCTTGATTGATTGCTTTTTGATAAAATTTTTTCAAAAATTGAATAGGCATAATCTCATTAATTAACAAGTTTCTTCCAAGAGTACAAAGGATTCCAGGGAAATTGCCCCCAAAACCCAAAAGGAAAAAGTCATTCTCCCACCAATTAAAATTAGTGTAGAGTAATAAAACAAGTTCTCTTTAGCAGAGAATTCCTCCTGAAAGATACAGCTATTTCTCAGCAACCATGTGCAGTTACATAACGTGAATAACCATAAGGAGTCTCTGTTTGGTTGGTTCTCGTTCCCCCTTAACCAATTTGAGCAATAAATCCAAGAGATTATCAAAAGAGTTGAATCTCAGCCTGTTGAGAACCACCCTAGGAATGATGATGTCCCAAGTATGTTTAATGAAACTACAAACAAAAAATAGATGGTTGCAATCCTCCTTGTTGTAGAAAATGTTCACCACATCCTGGGTACCTGATCTGAACATTTATAGGATATTTGACTCCCCAAATTAGCTTGCCAGCCTTCAATGGAGGCCCCTTCAAGTTCCTAAAAAGTGTTGTGCATAGTAGCTTGAACCAGTAGATGGGCTCCACCTTGCCAGAAGGAAAGCCTACATTGTCATCCAGAGTAAGAGGGGGATAAGCTCCATGATCTCCGCATCTTTGAATTTTACGAGATCTTGTGGTCCCAGCTCCAAACATGATTGCTCCATTTCCCCACCCCTGCTTCCATCATGTCCTCATTATTGGATAAGTTATAAATGCTGGGAAACAAAATCTTTAAAGGATAGTCCCCCATCCATTTGTCATGTCAAAACAGAATTGTTCTTTCATCTCTCAAGTTGAATCTGCAGTTTTGATCTATAAAATCTTGGAATGAAGAATGTTTAATCTCTGAAATGAGTCTTTGCTAGGATGTTGCACCAAACCACTTCCTTTTCGACTTTAAATTTCTGTGTCCATTCACATATGAGTTCCCTATTGAATTCCTTGAGAGAATGCAAACCAAGGCCACTAACCTCCTTTGGTCCTGTTCTTCACTTCCCCTCCATTAACCACTTCCTAAACCTTGTCTCCAAGACTTTGATCACCTCTGAAAGGAGAAAAACAAATATAGGAAGCACCGATATGTTGTGCAACACACTTTTAAGAAGAGTGAGCCTTCCTCCTAAGCTAAAGGTATTTTCCCATACACCCCTCCTTTCCACCTTGTGAACAAGATGTAACTGGTCCATCCTTTTGTGTTTCTTAATTGAAAGTGGAAGTCCTAGATATCTCAAAGAGAAGAGTCCACAGTACGGTATAAGATGCTAACTACTTGCACTGTTTTCTGTTGCCAAGTTCACCCCAATAATAGAGATATTTGAGAAGTTGGTTTTTAATATTGATAACATCCTAAATAGTCTCAGTAAAAAAAGTTAAGTATTTAATTTAGTTCTTTGAAGTGATATAGAAGATAATGATATCATTAGCATATTGAGCACCAATAATGGGAGTTCCTACTCACGAATCCTCCACCCATGCAACCAACCATTTGCCATAGCTTTATCACATTCATGCCAACGCATTCATGCCCAAATTGAAGGGTAAGGGAGAGAGGGGATCCCCCCTCTTCATACAGAAGAAGCCCCTTTATTTGTCGTTCACCAAAACTAAGCCTCTTATGGAAGTCAATATGTTATTGTTCCAGTCCACAAACAATGCCAATTAAGAATCTCTAGTTGATGTTATCAAAGGTTTTCCTGAAGTTGATTGTGGCAATGCACTTGAATTTTCTATGTTGTGCGTAGTCAAAGACCCTTGAGTTGCCATAAAGCCATGCTTTAAGCTTTGCCTTGGAAGTTGGAACAGAAGTCAATTGCATAGGATGCAAAACTTTGTTAATCACCGTGATGAGCTTCTTTGTCAAAATTTTGGTATTAATTTTCATGCTCATCTTCACAATTGAAATCTGTAATGCCTTTTGCCCCAACCTTCTTGGGTATAAAAATGAATATATTATTTAGGGTTTGCAGCCAAAATTCTTTCTCTAGAATTCGTCCACCAATGCGAACAAATCAATGAGTCAAAGATGATTTCCTTTAACTCCACTTCCCAGGACGGCATAGAAAGAGAGATTTTGTCCTAAAAAAAGAGCTTGGGCAAGAAATGGGGCTTTTAGTGGGGATGCCAACTAGAATGCTCTTTGAAAAGTTCTTAGTAGTGTGCAATCTTTTGCTGAGCGATGCCCTCCTCATAATTCCGTCCCTTTATTCTTATTTTACTAATATTATTGGTACTCTTGTTGCTTGTATATTTGTGGAAGAAATGGGTGTTCTTATCACCTTCTTTTAGCTATACTTTTCCAAGATTTTGTCACCAATCACTTTCTTCAAGGTCTAATATGTTGTCAAGTTTCACTTTAGTCTTTGACCTTTTCTATTCATTCCCATTAGATAAGGGTTCCTTCTATTCCTTTTCATCCAGCATTTGTATCTCCTTTAGTAGAGTAAGCTTGTGGCCCTTGCATTTTCTATCATAACTATTGCACCATTCCATAATCTCTCTTTTAAAAAAATTCACTTTACAATAAAATCGCCCCATCATTGTGGCTTTGGTAATTAGAGTTCCATAGCAAGAGGAAATTAGTGCTCTGAATACACCTAACTACAACCTATGAGCTTCTAATTTGAAAGGCCTTCTCAAGTGCTATCAAAGTATTTAATGGTAAAACTGTATGATTAGAGTCCACATGTGAAACACATTCCATCTTACAATGAGAAAAATACTCCAAATTGTTGTCCATCAAGACATGGTTCAATTTAGAGAGTATTGATGACTTTTGAAGGTTTGGCCACATAAATCTACACATCTAGAAGCAACACAGAGTCAATCTATGTTGAGAAAACCCACATTAGATCTCTTTGTTGGCAATCTAACATAGTTGAAGTTGCCTATAATTAGTTTGGGCTTATTCCATCTGTGGAAAATTGAGTATAGGTTCCCCCCATACCTTTGCTTTTACCCAATTATTGATTGACTCATAAAAAATTGAGCAACTCCATTGGAAGTCATTCACGTTTGGGAACAAATCTAAGACCTGAGTAAGTCACAATGGAGTCCACTGCTATCTAGCATAATTATTTACCCTAAAGCCCCAAATGAAACTTTGATAAACCACTTTATCAAGCCTAGCCCTACCCATTTTTCTCAAGTCCAGCCCCTTGTGACACTGAAGTTTAGTCTCTTGTAGCATGTTTGGTGCTTCTCCATTCAAGTTGCATGATCCTCCACTCTTCCTTTGTTTCCTTAGTCGTTGCATGGTCACTTGATTTTGGAGGTCATTAACGCATAATTGATAGGATTCATCCTATTCCATACCTGGATACCATCTTTGCTTTTGCATGCCCATAGCTGTATTGCAATAATTCATCAGTAATCTGTTTCCAATTGGACGACATGAAATACAAAATTGTATAAAAATGGCAAGCAAAAGCTAGAAGAAAAAGAAAATAAAGTCATGCATTATTTCAGCGTATGAGTAGGAAAAAAGCTCTCCATTTCGGAGTTAGGTTGCATATAAGCACTTCTCTCTAGATCCCATTTTATTGGAATTTATGCATTGAGCTTGCCTTTCTTATTAACTCTTTACACAATATATAATTTGTTTTCAATAATATTTTCTGTTGACTAAAAAATTGTATGTTGTCATAAAGTTCTGTCTAGATTTGTGCATGATATGTTGTCGTTGATTGTGTCTTACTATTCTGGATTGTTCAGCTTTTCTCAGGAAGTGATGACATGACAATGCGAGTTTGGGATCTAGAAAAAAAGAAATGCATCTCAGTGCTTCGAAAGCATTTCTCAGCAGTTACTTCTTTGGCAATATCTATGAATGGTGAAATTTTGCTTAGTGCTGGAAGAGACAAGGTATGATCTCTCTTCATGATTATGCAAGCAATTTTGTATGGATTCTTTGTCCCAGCAGCAATGGTACCAAAATAAGCTATTGATTTCTTCAGAAATTTGCTAGATTTTTTATTGTGTGGCCTAATGTTGAATCATGCTTTTTCGTGGCTTCCTTTGAGTTCAGAATTGTGTTGCAAAAATCTCACAAATTTTACAAGGCATGATCTGTTGGCCTTCGTGATTAATGTAATCAATTTTGTATGAATTCTTTGTTCTAGAAGCACCGGTATTAAAAGTAGCTATTAATTTCTTCAGAGAGTTGTTGGATTTGTTTATTGTGTAGTATAATGCTGAATCTTGCTTGCCTGTACCTTCCTTTGAATTCAGAATTCTGATGCAAAAATCTCACCTGTTTTTTTAATATACATACACATATGTGTATCTCTCTCTCTTTTATATATATATATAAAGGCTGTAGAACACTGACCACAATAAGCATTTTCAGGTTGTCAATGCATGGAACTTGCATGATTATAGCTTATTGTCAACAATACTAACACATGAGATGGTTGAAACTGTATGTATTATTTGTCCTCAAACTGCTTTCGCAGTCCTTCTGAATGGAAGTGAATTTTCTGGAGGACGTGATTCTTCACCAACCTATTTTTTGACTGTTGGAGAACATGGTGTTGTGCGAATATGGAGTTCCAACAGGTAAGCTAGTAACTTAGCTAAAATTAAAAATCAAATTTTATGATTTGTGCTACAATATACATTTTATTTATTGGTCTCCAGAGCAGAATGCTTGTATGCGCAGAAAGCTTCTGATGCCACCATTTGTTCAGATGAGGATGAATCACGACGGGGGTTTGTTAAAGCTTTTGTATTGCCTTCAAACCAAGAGTTATTGTGTGTCACTGCTGATCAGCAGCTCCTATTTTACTCTACTTTCCAATCTGCTGAAGAGCCACTTCAATTGAATCTTCAAAGACGGCTCGTAGGCTACAATGAAGAGATTGTGGACTTGAAGTTCCTGGGTGAGGATGAACGAATGCTTGCTGTAGCTACAAATCTAGAACAGGTACATTTCGGACTGTTTTTAATTGTCTACCTTGTTTAATTTATCATTTTGATGAATCATTGAGTTGATGAGACTATGTTCTCTGATAAGTTGCAGTTACATGTAACTTTCTTTGAGACCCATTCTGTCTGCTTGCATGTAATTCTTTGAATGTATCTTTTTTCAGGTGAGGGTATACGATCTATTGTCCATGTCATGTTCCTATGTCTTAGCGGGACATACAGATACTGTGCTCTGCATTGATACTTGTGTTTCATATTATGGGAAAACCCTTATAGTGACCGGAAGCAAGGACAACAAGGTAAGCTTTACTTTGAAATCATTATCCTTTAATTCTCTTATTAAAATTGGTTCATGCTCCACAACTTAAAATGATGCATATCTTCAAAATTAAGGTATTTAGCCTGCACACGACATGGTGCAGTCTACGTTAATATTATTTTGTTATAGAATATGACTATTCTGTTCCATGAAATAACTTAGCTTTTGTTTTCTGTTATAGCAATTCAATTATTAGGGTTAACATTTAAAAAATTGAGTTTTTGTTGACTTGACTTTTCTATATATAGGTTAGACTATGGGAAACTGAAAGTAAAGGATGCATAGGAGTTGGTGCTGGCCATATGGGGGCTGTTGGAGCTGTTGCTTTCTCCAAGAAAAGTAGAGACTTTTTTGTCAGCGGTAGCAGGTAAGGTTAACTTGCAAATTGTCGTGATTTAATTATACCCATACTTATTAAGGCAGATGCCTAGGCACTTAGGTGGGCCCCACATGTGAAATGCTTTCTGGGCATGTTACACCTTGAATTCTGATCCCATAGTGCATCTGTGGAAAAAGGAAATGTGGGAATAAACTTCATTAATAGGATGATTACATATTTATTAGGTTACTAGATAGATGGATATCTAATAACCCACTAGCCCACACTATTTCAAACAAGGAAATGTGGGCAAGAACATATAACATTTCTATCATGCCCAACATGTTGTCAGGTTCAAAAGACCCCACAGCTAGCCCGTGGTTAAAATGTTAGTTTTTCTGTTGACTACTTTTTATGGTTGATGTACTCATGTAAGGTTGAATTGTTGGTAATGAATTTAATGAATTGATCATCACAATACGTGAGATGAGAGGTGAATGGGGAAGTGATAGCACAAATGAGGCAATGTGATAAATTATAAAAAAATAAATGCATGTGCAAAATGACAATAATGATCTATTCATTCAACTAGATGATTTTTTGTAAAGGCATTCAATCAGATGGTAATGTAATCAAATTCTTTAAAAGTTATTATGTATAAAAGGTACAAGATTGATATAAACATACTTTGTATGCACTTTTTAATCAAATCGTATTTTTCATATCTAAAAACTAATAGCAAATAAAGAGAATTTTAGTGTACTATTTATGATTTCTTAGGTATAGAAAATGCGAAGAGAGATAAAATAGAAAACAAACACATGTATTTTCATGATAATTTTAAAAAAGAAGATGAAGAGAAAGGAAAAGAAGATGAAAGTGTCAAGAACTAACACCAAGAAGAAATAAGGAGATGAATAAAATGAGGATTAAAGAGATGTTAAGGAACTAAAATAGAAAATTGAATTTTAGAACATTAAAGGAAAATAAAAACAAACATCATTAAAAATGTCAAATTTTAGTAAGGTGACTTAAGGTAATTTGGTGATCAACGTTTATCAAGGTAGCTTAAGATAATCATTTAATTAAAACCAACCACGTGGAGATTTTTTAGGTAGACAAACATAAAAATTTTTCAAATCATGAAAATTCAAGGAGAAATACCTTATTTTATTCTATTTTCTGATGAAATAGTGATTTTTAGATATTTTTAAAAGGTGTTATTTTTCTAGATGTGTATTTAAGAAGCTTTATTACAAGTGTCTTCAAATCTTCTTATCAAGAGAGCAGAAATAATTATGTATCTTTTTAGGATTAGATGACTATAAACAGATGGAAAATTTTACTTGCTCGTTTTCTCTGAATAAAATATGATAGATTGTTTTTGTTTCTACATAGATTTCTTGGCTTTGTTTTTGTGACCATGATTCATTATCTTCTATGTGGATAGTCGAAAAGATAAAAATTGTGGTTAAGAATAATGAAATGTTTTGAAATCAAATAATCTAATTGAAAATTTAGTGATAGATAAAAATTAATGGATAATGGACTATGGAGATAGTTCATGTTGTTGGTCCCATATAATAGAAATAAGGTATGAAGTAGATAAATGGTGGTGAACAGAGCATAGCTTGCTAGTGCTCTGGATGCGGGTATTTACTTGTGTATTTGTTGCAGTGATCGTACAGTCAAAATGTGGAGTTTAGATGGTCTCTTAAACATGAAAGAAGAGGTTAAATTGAAGACGAAAGCTGTTGTTGCTGCTCATGATAAAGATATTAATTCAATTGCTGTTGCACCAAATGATAGTCTTGTCTGCACTGGCTCTCAAGTAAGAGATGCTACCACTCACTGCCGAGCTGTCTGGGGAACAAATTATATTTTCCTAAATTTCTGATTTGATGTCTTCTAGGATCGTACAGCTTGCATATGGAAGGTTCCTAATTTAGCACTTTCTGTTGTGCTCAAAGGCCATAAAAGGGGAATTTGGTGCGTGGAATTCTCTCCTGTGGATCAATGTGTATTAACATCATCTGGTGATCGAACAATAAAAATATGGTCTGTATCTGACGGTTCATGTTTAAAGACATTTGAAGGTCACACTTCAAGTGTATTACGTGCATCATTTCTTTCTCGTGGAATGCAAATTATTTCTTCTGGTAAATGTCATGCGTGCATCCCATTTATGGTCTTTGTTTATTTACAACTTCTAATTAGAATCTTCTATTCAGGGGCTGATGGCTTGGTCAAGCTATGGACTGTCAAAACAAGTGAATGTGTTGCTACTTATGACCATCATGAAGACAAGGTTTTAATTACTGAATATCAATGGATTGTGTTGTTAGTGTTTATAAATGATCAGCTTTGATTGTAATTAAAATGGAATACCTAATACATGTAACTTACATGGAATATAGGAAGAATCTAATTATATGCATCCTTGTTTTCATAAATAAGTGTTGTTGTTTAGGATTTGAACCATTGACATATTTTGAATGATGTTGGATGATATTATATAAAAGTAATTGACAAAAAGTTTATATAGGCTATAAGAGTTGGTTGAAAATTTGTTGTAGTGTTATGCAAGGCTTGTTTATCAATGATTCGGCATACATCTAACTCATACATTCTTGGAGTTTATTGACTAAATTTCAATATTCCCTTTTAAGGGAGAATTATGTTGACAAATTTTATGCCCGCTATCTTACCATGTTCAAACTTAATTAACTAGCAGGAACTTTACATAACTATCTTCCATGTAGATTTGGGCACTAGCTGTTGGAAGGAAAACTGAAATGCTGGCAACTGGGGGCAGTGATGCGGTAATTAATTTGTGGCATGACTGGACTGCAGCAGATAAGGAGGAGGCTTTTCGTAAAGAAGTAAGCATCGATTATTTTTAGTTTATTTAATTATATACAGCCTGTAGTATCATAACAGTGTCATAGTCAGTTTTTTCATATCTGAGTATTTAGTCCAAAAACCAATGATCCGTATCATTTCCTTGGCTATAAATATAGGGTGAATGCAATAGTCAATCTGGTAATGCCGTAAGGAAATGCTAACAGAGTTGCCTTATGTGTTGGAATATTCTCCATGCTTTATTACATAATGAGGAACTTGAGCGGCAGTTGCTCAGATGCTGGATCACATAATGCCTTCAATGTTATGTTGCTCACACTGTTTTCTTCTGATACGTTGCCTTTCCATTTATTCAGGAAGAGGAAGTTTTGAGAGGACAGGAATTGGAAAATGCGGTGACAGATGAAGATTATATAAAAGCTATTAAACTTGCATTTGAATCACGCAGGCCCTACAAACTTTATGAACTATTTACTTTTCTTTGCAGGTAAGAATAGCTTTTTATTTTTGATACAGATCTTGTCCTTCTAGTTAATATCTCTGAGCATGTATGACCGACCTGCAGGAAAAATATTGCTGAACAGACGATAAAAGCAGCTCTCCATGCTCTTGGTCAGGAAGAGATCCGTTTGCTTCTAGAATATGTTCGTGAATGGAATACCAAACCCAAATTTTGCCATGTTGCCCAATTTGTACTTTCTCAGATCTTTAAATTATATCCTCCTACAGAGATTATTCAGGTATTTGTCCTGCATGCCGCTCTCATTCTAGATGTCTACATTTTCTTATCAAATATTTTCATTGAGGTAGTCGACATGGAATATTGCAACCATTGTTCTTGACAGTTTGTCTAGATTGATATGGCACCTAAAGGTCATGCATTTAATTAGACATACTTATCTACCCACCATCTAGAAGTGGAATGTAAGAAAATTTTATATATCAGCCTCAAAAGAAAGATGAATGCAATCCTACTTGTGGCTGTCAAATCTCAGTAGCTCTCAGTAAAAGCCGGTTAAAGACCAGGTTCAGTATTTTTTCTGTTTGAATTGAAAGATGTATCCAAGAGTTGTCAAATCCCAATATGAATCTTTCTAGTTGGAGCTAGGGGGATGACAGTAGATGTGATATTAGTCTTTGGTTGATTGGCCCTTCATTCAATCACTCCATGGTAAAAGTAGAACAAGGTAGCATTTGGTTGGTTCCTTGCCTAGTGTTTGGCTGCAAGTTCGTTATCTATGGTCAATCAATCCCTTGTTTATCATAACATCATGCTTTGTTAGAATGTGTTAGGTAACGAAGTTCCAAATACAGTAGAAAGTTGGAAATTGAGTCTTATTATTAAATGAAGTTGAATTTTGTAGTGAATTGTTAGATAAAAACTTGTGTATAAGGGTTTATGCAGTGATGATAATGGGTAGGAGTTTATGTAGAGTTGAAGTTAAAATTGAAGTTAGAGTTTGTACAAGATTTATGTAGTGATGATGCTTAGGGGTTTTAGTTGCTATCATTTTTACCTTTTCTATTCTGCCATGTTTTTCCCATCTGATGAACAAGTAGGCAACAAATTTTACTCTCTATTCATTATTCATTTCTCTCAAGTCATTTCATATTATCTTCAGATAAAAGGAATAAGCGAACTCCTCGAAGGACTTCTTCCTTACACCCAGAGACATTTCAGTCGCATAGACCGTCTTGTAAGGAGCTCCTTCTTACTGGACTATACACTTGCTGGAATGTCTGCATTAGAGCCGGTTGTGAGCTCTGCGGCAGCACCTCCGGAATCTGCTTTGTTGGGAAACACGATTACACGACAAAATGATCCCCCCAACGGTTCTAAGATTGAGCCGGTGGATGTTGCGGACGTCGACGTTAAAACATCTTCGAGGAAAAGAAAATCGAGCAAGTCGGGAAGGGCTGCCCCAAAGAAAAACAAGGAAATGCCCCGGAAGAACGCCGTTGCTTTGCCCGTGCAGGGCTAACACTTGTATAACTTATTTTTTTGCCCCATATTGACCAGGTAACATTGAAGATTTTGATAGATCTTAGCGATTGTGAACTTGGTTATGTAAAATGTTTCAGTCTTTCACACGGCAATTCTAGCCGTGCCATGGATCGGAAAATTTTGAAGCAGCTGCCGCTGCATATACATGTTTTCAGTTTAGGTGAGTTGATGTCAGTTGTAAATAAGACCTGTTTCATATCGTTCAACTTCTTCAGAGGTAGCAGAAACTAGAAAGAGGCCTGTCTTTTTCAAATTTGTTGGGAGAACGTGGCACAAATATGGTATGTACAAAATCTTTCGAGGTCGAGATTACATGGTTTGATTATTGAATAATCCAAAAAATTGCACTCACAATGCTTCCTTCCTTGGAGTCTCAAATAATTATACGATCCAATGTTTGATTCTCAGGTGATCCAAAGAAATTTCGAGTCTACAAAGCGTTTGCCACGGATTATGCATTCAATTGGATTGAGGTCTTGTTTGGTTCAACTTATTTAAAAATTGTTAAGAGAAATTATGTTTTAGAAATACGTTAAATCAAATATTTTTTTTTAAAAATTACACCTTGAAAAGGTTTGATTTTTTTGATATTAAAAAATCTACTTGAAAAATGCAAATTAAAATAAACAGATCATGCTTGAAGCACAAAATAACTTGACCATAAGTTGAACCAAGCATGACAGAGAATACTAAAAACCTCCTCCGAAATAAGCTTTTTGTCCGGATGTCACAAGGTACAAAAGTAACGACAAGTAAATCATCTGCTAAAGAAATTACGGCCTCGTTTGAAGTAAGTAGACTTCAATTGATTCTTAAAATTATTACATTATTATTATTGTATAAATTTAACATATAAATTTTTATCATCTTAATTATTATATAATTTCAATTTTATTCATAAAATTAATTCTATCTTTAACTAAAATCAACTTTAAACGAGACGTAAGACTCTTGAATTTGTCAAAAGATAACAAGCTATTATTTTCTTGAGGCGAGGGGACAAAAATCTGCTTCAAACGTTCACCATTTACAAAAGACGTGCTTTTAGCAGCGTTTTGTATAAAATAACTGTAATATTCCCTCATATAACTTATGTTGTAAAAAACTTTATAAACATACATACTTTTATTTATAATTAGTACTGTACATAAATATCTTATAGTATATGATACATGTAAAACTTACAAGACAATAAAATATATATCAGATACTTCAATAGAGAACTAAAGTTAAAAGTAATTTAACAAATGATATTAAAACCAAAAAATTGAAAGTTTATGTGATGATGATAATACAAAAAATTTATACAAAGTTAAAGTTGAAATTAAACCTAACCAAACAAATAAAGCCTTAATTTTAACCTATTAATGACATCAACTGCAAATTTTGTGTATGATAACGCATAAAAAACTGAAAATTACCATTCATAGTGTACAAATGGCAAAAAATAGACCAGCTTATTATTCTTCATAAAAATAAACTGTAATCACATCACAAAATGACATAATAATACTAACCCTCTATTTTTGTTATTTAGCAGCCGGCAAATAGAATTATATTGAAAATACAAGGAAATTGAAGAAGCCTACACAAGCTGTAGGTAGACTAAAATTAAACGGCAAACAAAAGAAAGCAAAGGAGCTCAAAAAGACAACCCCATAAACAGGTGGTATGATTAATAATATCTATCCATTTTCGTAAAAAAAAAA
>JAMKPZ010002998.1:0-36112 GCA_024699675.1 Amphibolis antarctica
TGCCCCTGCTTGTTCACCAGCAGAATGAATCGGATCCCCATCTTCCCCCGCTCTCCCCCTCTCTCTCTTTCTCTCTCTCTCTCTCTCTCTCTCTCTCTATAATGCAGACAATAGTAAAAGAAGTCAGAGGACATGGGAAGAAAAGATGGGCGGGTCGGCGGTGCGAAATCACCGAAACCCGGATCCTCAACAGTGAAAAAGATCCGTTTACATCTTTACCGCTAATGAACTGGACGGAGTTGAATATAAGTTTCATTTGGAAGTAGTTTTTTTTAGTAATAAAAATAATTTTTTAAATTTTTCTTAACAATCGATTAGGTGAGGTTAAATGTTACGATGATATTAATATGGAAAGGTACATTGAGAATGTTGGAATTGTATTTTAATATTGGAATGGATGTGTGATTGTAACGTTAGGATTGTATTTTTTAATATTAATGTAATTAAATGTTACGATGAAGTTAATATAAAAAAATTATTTTAAAAATTTACTTATGTAGGAGTGATTTTTAATTTTGATAGAGTGTTACCAAGTGAATTGTTTCACTAACTCCACTTTCTTACTTTAGGAGTAAGAAAAAATGATTTTTAATTGAACAATTTTAAGATAAGAGAACGGAGAAGAGTAATTTTGATAATATAAAGAATAATTAAGAAATAAAAATATAAAATATTTCTAAAAGTTAAAAATAAATTTAAAAAAACACGTAAGAGCTCTTCCTTTCGTCACGGCCTTTGCGATCGGTTTTATGCTGTCCTTTCGTCACGCCCTTTAATTGAAGGACACTTCCACCGTATTTGCTTTTTTTCTTCTTCAAGTGCGCAAATTTTGGTCAATAACTTCTTTCTTTCTTTCTTTCTTTTTTTTTAATTGTTCAACATAACTTGTTTTTGAAACACAACACCAAACACCGACCTATCGTGAATTTGTGATCAATGGACGATCAACATTTTGGCTTTTATTTATAACAGAAGAAAAAATACGTGTCCACGGGAATACTTGTCCTCACACCTCTTCTCGCATACAATATTTTCTGTATATTTTTAAAAATAAATAAGTCACGCCTCGAATAAGGTTTATATCTTTTGTATGAAAAGGAAAATTTTTTAAAAAAATTATTATTAAATTTTTAAAAATTTGAAAATAAAAAATTTATAAAACTATTTATAAATCTTATGAAAATTTATATTTAATTTTAAAAAAATTTAATATTTTAATAATAAAAAATTTTCAGATTTTCCTCACTCATTTCTAGAAGTCACAAACCTCTCTTCTTGGATTTAAAATTTTAGAAAAAGAAAATTTAAAAAAAAATTAATTTTTCAGGAACTTTTACCTATCAAAAAAATTAAAATCTTTTCGTCAATGTAAGTATTTTTTTTCTCATTTTCTACTCATTTAAGTCAAAAATCTTTTTACAATTAATAAAAATTTCAAATTTTTCAATCTTATATATTTTTCCTTAATTATTACTAAACTAGTGACTAAAAAAATTGTGAAATTATAAATTTTTTAAAATTAATTTTTCAAAAATTTCACAATACATGTACTTCTAAAAGAATTTCTATTTTCTAATTTTTCTTTTCCTTCTTTTTTTTCTTTTCTTAAATTTTCGTTTTTCGAATTTCTAACGTACCTTAACATACGAAATCAAAAAAAAAGAAATCAAGAAAAAGGTCAAATTGTGGTGATCGAGCTCACAACGACAGGCCTGTATAAAAATGCAAAACACGGGTGGACCGATCCGGGTGTCGATGCAAGTGCAACCATTTATACATTCCAAAAGGCGACAAGCAGAATACATTTACTACTGTTTGAGAAAAGCAGACAGATGCACAGGTACTTGTAATCATCATCAACGTTGTGGGACTAGTAATTAATCCTAGAAACACATTATATATAATCCAGTCGAGAAATTAATATGATTGAGTTACAACTAGAAAGAACCAAACATATCGTAATTTTTTGCAGTTCGCCTCACTCGGAGGGCCACGTTCTTGGTGATAATTTTTACTTGGCTGCTTCGCATTCTTCGTTTGCGTATTCAGCTCTGAAAACTTGGTTGGTTCGTAGAAGACAAAAGCCTTGCCCACATCCTGTCTGTTATGACTACCTTGTTCCGAGATTCAACGACCCTCTGAAATCAGAACTCAAAAGCTTTGTCAAATTAAAACAACATTTGTTTCACGTACATCACAATTCATGAGATCGAATTGAAGCACACTTCTGAATAAATCATTACGAATAGAACCAGCCAATATTTTGAACCATATCTTTTCAGATTAGATTATGATGTGGTAGATTGATAGTTAAGAGCCTAGAGATAATTATGGTACTGAATTCAAGTGACCATCCACCAATGCAATACAAATAGATTCTTGAGCTGAGAAGTTAACTTCACGTGGTATTTGTACTTTCGGAATTGGTAGAAAATAATGAAAAATAACGAAAATTTTAACTTAATGACAGCACAAACAAAATCCTAAAATAGATAAGATTAAAAACAAGACTTACATAGAATGGTATATAAGCATGTCTTCCATTAACAGATCCAACAGTGAAACCTGTATATCCTGCCATTGCACCGTGGACGGCACTGTGAGCTAGCAGCGTGCAGTAGACATTGTCAGATGCATTGCTTGGAATTGCACAAATCATATAAGTAGGATCTGTAACAAGTGAGGGGAACTCAAATTTTCAAAGTAATCCACTGACTAAGCAATAAAAACACAAAAAAAATCGGCTGCAACAAATATACTGTCGTATACCTATATATTTTAAGGTTATCACCGTCTTCCGTACTTTGCTGAAATGATCCTTCACATCAACAATCAGAAAAAGTTACCAAAAACACGCTTTTCTTAACAAAATAAAAGTAAAATAGATGAGGTAGTCAAGAACAAAAGTTTAAAGTTAGGAACCTTTTTTATGAAGAGGGGAGAGAAGATTGTTACAAATTAGGAAGCATAAACTAGGATACAATGACAGATTGATTCACCATTGCAAAAAACTTATAACAAAAATAAAAATCAACGTCTAAATCCTTGAATGCAGGGTTGATAAAACATGATTTATATTTATATATTTATATTCAATGCCATGTTCTTCGTATGATTATGCTATAGGTTTAAGTAAATTCAATTTTTTAGCACTATGTTATCTATTAGATTGTGTATGCGAAGACACCCCATTTTGCACGTTTCCACAAGATCGTAAATTCAACCTTGGGCCACAACATAACTTTCCAATAAGACAACCAACATGACGATGATCAAACGCCACAAGACTCTTCACTAGGTCTAGAAGTCCAACCTGAATAGAGAAGTAGATCCACACAATCAACAAGACGTCATCTACTGATCAATCCATCAACATGAGCACATCACCAATATCGACATGATGGTTCAATTCCTTCCATGATATCATGCCTGGCACCTATACACATGATATCCATGTCGATGCATCTTGACGCATTCAAACCTTAACGTTTGATCTATCAATGAATCCTTTGTACAAATCGACCTAACGAAGCTGTGATCCCAGCCAAACTTGCACAAACCATCCAAGTATAGGCATGCTAATGCATCTCCACGTGTTCAGACCTTAACATTTAATCTATCAATGAATCATTCAAATGGAGGACCTCCCTTTTTTGTCTACCTAACTTGAGTATAAGCCGCCATTTGATCTCTCTTTTACTAAAGCAAGCTTCTAGAATTTCCAGGACAATCTTTGTATGGTCCTCACCCATTTCCAAGCAAGAAGCATGTCATCCTCTAGACCTTCATTAGTTCCCATCTCTATGGCCACCATTCCAATCTTGGTGAGCCACCCACCATCCCCACCCATGAGTATTAATGCACCACACCAGGGAACAGTAGCACCACTTTGTCTACCTCAACCATCAATGCCAGTACCCATCTTGGAAGGGGTTACTAGCTGATATCAGTACAGGATGCTGGGGTGGCCACACAGCACAGGCTTGTCAAGAAGTTCCCTGGTCGTAGGTCTGACAACAATTACGATCAACTCCACACCACAACCACCAATGTCGTTCCAAGATCACTACCTTTGCTGTCCCTTCAAACACTTGTAACAAGCAGTGATACCTATACATAAGTGTTATCCTACTTTTTGGCAATGGCACAATATGCACAAAAAGGCTTCAAGCCCTGATGGAAACAGGAAATCAGTCAATTGGATCTCTAAGGGAGACTACCATAGGTGCTATGCAGCCTCCCATTCAAAGTACTATTGTATCTGTGGGACAAATTCCAATGCTTACCATGAGCTTAATGCAACAAACAGTCTTGATACAGTCACTTCTTCTGTAGCCTCCACTTGCGAGTCAACCCACACCTTATCTGTTGAAGGCAACACCACAACCAACGATCTTTACACCACAAGTTCTCTGTTTACAATTAGATAATGCATATATTTGTGAGTTAATTTAGATGTTATGATTATATATTTTAGTGAGAAGGTTTTGTACTTAATTTTCTTATTATGAGTTAGTTTTATAGTTGATTGCATTTATATAATTTTATAACTACATTAAGAAATGCAATCAATTAAATGAATTATACACTTCAATTATTGTATTCAAAATATATTGTATTGGGATTATTACATATTTTATATTAATGAAAGTGTAGAGTTTTTAATTGATTATTACACAAATGCTTTTAACGTATTTAGTTAAGTGTGTAACAAGATTTTAATGAAAAAAAATGATGAAGAAAAAAAATAGTACCTTAAATCTTCACAAGAAGACAAAACATGGAAGATAATGAAGAGCAGGCATAACCAACGCCCACACTCACGCACATTACTTGAAGGAGAAGAAAGGAGCATGAGAAGTTTGTTAAGAAAAAAATAAAAACAAAAATAAAAATCCACCACTATAAAAGAAGTAAAGTAACACACAAGGACCTATTCCCTAAGAAAAAGAAATCTCGCATACCACACAACGAGAAAGTTTTGTACTTAATTTTCTTATTACAAGTTAATTTTATAATTGATTGCATTTATATAATTTTATAACTATGTTAAGAAATACAATCAATTAAATAAATTATGTACTTCAATTATTGCACTCAAAATATATTGTATTGAGATTATTGCATATTTTATATTAATGAAAGTGCATAGTTTTTAATTGATTATTACACAAATGCTTTTAATGTATTTTGTTAAGTGTGTAATAGGATTTTAATGAAAAAAATGATGAAGAAAAAAAATAGTACCTTAAATCTTCACAAGAAGACAAAACATGGAAGATAATAAAGAGTAGGCGTAACTGACACCCACACTCACGCACATTACATGAAGGAGAAGAAAGGAGCATGAGAAGTTTGTTAAAAAAAAATAAAAAAATCCACCACCATAAAACAAGGAAATTAATGCACACAAGGACCTATCCCCCAAGACAAAGAAATCCCGCATACCACACAGTGGCTGTTCACGCTTCCGCCACTCTTCCTCCGTCGTCTCCCTCCTTCCCTCGGATTTACAAGGACTAAAAGCTTGCATTAGGTCGACACTTTCTTTGGTGATTCGTGTTTTTCTGCACTATGCTAAGAAGTCTTAGTTCGCAACCCTCTTTGTGGTTGGAATGTGGGGACTTCTTTCAAGGTGAAGAAATCACAACTTCAATGTGATCATGGTGCCTTCACGGTTGAAAGTTCTTGTAAATCGTGAGATCCTTTTTCCTCTCTTTTTTCCAATTCTTCCACTTGTGGGATCAATAAACTCTTTATTTAGTTCTTTTTTATATATACACTATATTGAACTTTATTTTAGTGGATAAAAAAAAATTTTAGTAAAAAAAAGAGATGTTTAAATAGTTAGTTCAGTAGTTTCTGTAAATCCTGGCATAGTAATTTTGTGATTAGTGTGTTTTTATTTGTTCATTTTCAGTTGTATCATTCAATTTCAATTACTGTAGATTTAACCCAAAAAATAAAAATAATTGTCATTAGAAAGTTATATCAGAAATCATATTTATGATGAAGAAAATTTACTATGCATGCGTACTCTTAAATCATTTAGTTAATTAGTGCTTAATTGTTAAATCTAAGTTTAAAACTCACTCCTTATGGATCAATCCATATTTGTCGTTGTCTACACAAGACACTGTACTTGTAGTTATTACTTAGAATAAATTTTTTTTCGAACACTCTCATTGGCTCAAGCAACCACCTTTTGTAATATAATGGCAAGAGTAGACCCTAAGAGTCGGCTCATGCACCAACAGCAGATCGACTTTAGGTAACAATGGGCCCATCCTTCACCAACTAAAAGAACTGGAAAAGGCAATAAACTAGGCCTATGGACAAGAACGATCGTAGCAATTCCATGACCTTTGCAGATTTCCAGAAGCAGTACTACCGTCAAATTTTTGAATACCTGATTTAGAAAAATATGACAGCAAGGAATTTCCTATGGCTCACCTTAGAGCCTACTACAGTGACTTAGCACCATTATAAGTAGAAGGCAAGCTCCTCATGTGTCTCTTCCAGAAAAGCTTGACAGAGCCTACCCTTTCATGGTTCACCAGATTGGACATGACTTCATTTGAGTCATTCGATCAGTTGGCTAAGGCATTCATGGATCAACACTCCTTTAATTTGGATATGACTTTAAAAGACTTGTAGCAGTTTCGACAAGGACCCAAAGCAACTTTTGCATAGTATGTAGGTTGATGGAGGTCACTTGTAGCACGAGTTAGAGACGAGCCCAATGAGGAAGAAAATCTGAACATCCACATAAAAGGGGCATTGCCAACTGTACAGGCACTTCTTAGCATCCAATCTCATGTCTCCTTCTTGCAACTCCTCAAGGCAGGAGCTTGGGTAGAATCATCACTTCAGAGTGGACACTTCCCAACGCTATCTTCGTTGATGCAAGATCTGACACAAGACCAGCCATCATTCCGCACACCGTAGGGCCAACACCAAAGTAGGAATAAGAAATCAAACTTAATCAAGTCCCCAATAATTCGGGTGGCTGAATCTCAATGGAAATCATGGGCTCCAAGGGATGCCCAGATTTCAACCTACAACACCAAATCCTCTAAAAAGGGAAGAGTAAACACTACTCAAACTGCGGAGCCAATATTAGACACTCGCCGTTGTAACTCAAGCTATTAGCTCAAACACCTTGGTCAAAACTTCCAAGCTCTTCTCTTGCTCTATCTCTAAGTCTTCTCCTAGCATCTTGACCAATTGCTAATAGCCTGTTTCATTTCTTTTATGTTTAGGTACCTTGATTGATCTCCTAGCATCAACTTTCCCTAGAAATCCCTACTGTCACCAGACCCATGTCTAAGGAGATGACAGCTGTCCCAAGTCAGGTTGATTCTAAGCACCCCACCTCATTCACTATCGTTGTTCCTCCCCTTATGGTCCCTACTAGTAGGAGGAACATTAGTCCTAGTGTGACCCAAGTTGAAACTTATAATCTTTTAAACACCATCTTTAACACGTCTCCCCCTCCAAAGACCATGCCTACAGAATTTTCTTCTCTTCTTGTTGTTCAAAGCAATTCCCTTCCCATTGCTAATTCTTCTTCCTCCCCTTATTTTCCCAACCCTGGGGGCCAATGAAGATCAGAATGGTATGCTGCAATGGCACAACACATGCAGCAAATGTCTCTAGCCTATCAAATTGAAGGACAAATTTTAAATTCAACATCCCTTTCTCCTGAAATTCCATTTCCTTTTCTTGAAGCTACCCCTACCATAGTCTCCCCACTTAATTTTGAACCTCAGCACCTTCCACCTTTCTCCACCACCCCTCTCCAAATTCCTGGTCTCGTAATGAACTCTCAACCTATCAAAACTCCCTTAGTTTCTGATGCAGGAGATGTTGGACCGTCCGTAGCTATCATGGGTGAAGTGGAACCATTTGAAGCTAAGGTGACGGAAGTTGGAAACGAAGGGATGACAATTATCGACACCAAGGTAAACGAAGGGGCTGAGCTTTAAGATGTTTTATTGTCTGTGTTAAGTGTCTATTATTGTCATTAATGTTGTTGTCGATGTCTTTTGAGTTAGTGTTGTCTTTCCTATATAAGGAGATTTATCTTTGGTTGTAGTAGCAAAATTTTTCTAATATTAACCATTTTGTTCTTGGATCTATCCTTTGTCTTCCTTCCTTGGTTCATGACCACGTCACACATTTCTTCTTCCACTCATCATGACCACATCACACTATCATTTGGTATCAAAGCTGGAATGGCTAAACAAGTGTCCCACGAGGAGTTCACAATGCTGCAACAGTCTGTCAATTGCCTCACTGAAATGATGGAGCGGATGACCAAAGGAGGTGCTAAGGGGTAATGAGGCTCCTCTTCACTATTCCTCTGGTGAGGAAGTTTCCGATCACGACGATCAACCCCGATGACCATGTCGTGGTGGCATCACTGACAAATGTAAAGTACGAATGAAGGTCCCAACTTTCAACGACCAACTTCACAGTGAGGAGTTCCTCAATTAGTTAGCAAAGGTGGAGCGTGTATTTGATTTTATAAAGGTCGAGGAAAGGTGCAAGGTTAAGTTTGTCACTTGTAAGTTAAAAGGGAGGGGCTTCCACATGGTGAAAGCAAGTCCTATCGACACATGCACGCCAACAAAAGGAACCTGTTCATTCGTGGACAAAGATGAAGAAGTTGTTACGAGGTCAATTACTACTGGCAGATTATAAACTAGTTTTATTTCTTCAATTGCAACAATGTAGGCAAGGTGCTAGGATCGTGGGAGAATACACCCATGATCCTTTTAAGGATCTATATCTTTTTCCTTAAGAAAGGAAAATATATTTTCATCTCTTCCCAGGTAGAGAGTCTACACCACAACCCTCATGATCCTTTTCAAGATCTATACCTTTTCCTTTAGAAAAGAAAAAAATTTCTTCTTCTCAGGTAAGAAGTCTATACCACAACCCCCATGATCCTTTTTAGGATCTATATCTTTTTCCTTCAATAAAGAAAAAATTTTCTCTTCTTCTCAAGTAGGGGGTCTACATCACAACCCCTATGATCCTTTTCAAGATCTATATCTTTTTCCATCATTTTCTCTTCTTCCCAGTAAGAGGGTCTACACCTCAACCCCCACTTCTCTCCTCCTTCTAGAAATTACAAAATTTATACCTTTTTCTCCACCCCAATCCTTTTCATCTTCCAGAAATTACACTTCCCCTCAACCCCACTTCTCTTCTCCTTTTAGAAATTACATCTCCTTTTCAAAACTTATCCCTTTTCTCCACCCCAATCCTTTTCTTCTTCCAAAAATTACACTTCCCCTCAACCCCCACCTCTCTCCTCCTTTTAGAAATTACATCTCCTTTTCAAAATTTATCCCTTTTCTCCACCCTAATCCTTTTCTTCTTCCAAAAATTACATTTCTTCTCACCCCTCACTCTATCTTTCTTCTAAAGGCCTCTTTTCATAACCTCCATTCTTCTTTTCAGTCTTCTTCATATCTCAAGCATCTCTGTTGCTCTTTAAATCATCATATATTTTTCCATGTCCCAATCCCTTTAGAGTACACATGAATGATAGTTTTCTCCCATTTGTCACACCTATTCTTTTCTTTAAAATGGTAGTTTCTTTCCAATATATTTAGGTGTTACACAAATAATGTTTGTCCCTAATGTAGTATTTGAGATTTTAAAAGAACATTTCATTTTAGCTAGCCTTCAAATTTCTTGCAATATTGATGCATTTTAACTAGTTAGCTCATCCAAATCTTCATGGTAAATTCTTCTTTTATGTTCAAAATAGTCTTTATTCCCCTAAAATTTCTCATCTTTATACAGATCTTCCCATCTTAAATATCTTCATGTTAACCTTCTTCCCCATTCTTTTGATATTGTTTTGGTTTATCATTCTTTTCATGTTTCAGTTTCTTTCCAGTATATTCAGTCTTCCTCTTGCATGCTTTGTTGCTGTTTTCCATAATAAGTGGGTAGTTTAGCACATTTTTCAATACCAGCAACTTTTCAGAATTTCAATATGGTTCAACATGTCTTTTCTGGTTATGTTAGAATCTCTTAAGGACTATATCTTTTTGATATGAATTGCAAACTTGGTGTGTTCTACCTTGAATTTCGATTTTTGGTTCTTAACCTCCAACCTCATTCAAAGAGGGGCATCTATTGACACCTCAAATTTGCAATCCTGTCTTTATGATGGGTTTTATTTCATGAAAAACATTGAAGAGATGATGCTACATCAAAACGGTATAATGATTAAATCAAGCGTTATAATGATCTCTATCAGTTTAAGGAACAAAACTTTTCAGAATTCTGTTTGGAATAAGCTTCGATATAACAATCTACTTTGCTTCAAGAATGCCTTAAGTCAGAGCTTTTTTGGAACATCATCCGGAATATAATTCGTTATACCATTTTTGAGTTTCACTGATACTTGTGTTTTTCTTGCATTTGGGGGAAGTTTAATAAGTTCTCAGGGTATTGGAAGTTGTTCATATTTTTTTGTGGTCATAAGGTCAGGCTTGTTTAGGTTCTCCAACTAGGGGATGTGCCCAAAACTTCTGAACTCATCTCTTCTCCTATCGCTAGCTTTTCTTTCTCTCTAAATGGTTCAGAAGTTCAAACTCCTTGTTCGGGACTTCTAAGCTCATCCCCTCTCCTAATGTTAAGTCTTTTTCTCTTCTGGCCTTGATCGAAACTTCCGAGCTCACCCTTTCTCATTTCTCTAAGTCTTCTTCTCTTCTCAGTAGTTCAGAAGTTCACACACATAGGTCCGAAACTTCTGAGCTCATTCCTTCTCTTTTCCCCAAGTCTTCTCTTCTGGGTGGTTCAAAAGTTTGGACACCCTGTCCAGAACTTCCAAGCTCGCCCCTTCTCTCTTCTCTAGGTCTTCTTCTCTTCTCGGTAATTCGGAAGTTCAAACACAAGTCCAGAACTTCCGAGCTCACCCTTTCTCTTATCTCTAAGTCTCCTCCTCTGGATGGTTCGAAAGTTTAGATATCCTATATGGAACATCCAAGCTCATCCCTTCTTCTATCCCTTAGCCTTCTTCTTTTCTGGATGGTTCGGAAGTTCAGACACCCCTTATCCGGAACTTCCAAGCTTGTCCCTTCTCCTTTCTTTGACTCACCTTCTTCCTTGGGTGGTTCAGAAGTCCAGGCACCTTGCTCGAAACTTCCAAGCCTACCCCTGCCTTAGTTGCCAGCTCTTCTTCTTCTTTAGATGGTTCAGAAGCCTAGATGTCTTGTCCAAAACTTCCGAACCTATCCATGCTTTGGTCGTCAGTTTTTCTCTATCTCCAACTGGTTCAGAAGTTCAGGCACCTTGTTTGGAATGTTCGAACTCCTTTATCCCATAGTCATCGCTTTCTCTTAGCAGTAGGTTCAAAAGTTCAAGCCTTGGGTTGGGAACTTCCGAGGTCATGTATTGCCTAGTCACTACTGACTTGTCTTCTGCAACCGACTCAAAACTTTGGGTCTGTATTCAGAACTTCCAAACTTGGTCTTTAACCGGCCATTACCTTCATTCACTTGTCAACTACCTCAAAATTTTTCCTTGATTTGGAACTTCCAAACCCTATGCTCTTATCTTGCTTGGGTGATTTCCTGTTCAGAACTTTGAAGCCCAGGTTTGGACCTTCTGAACCTAGTGTTCTTTTCTCCTACAGGACTTGCATGACTTGAAACTTCTGAAGCCCTTCTCTAAAGACAGAAGTCTTTATTTTCTTTAAGTTCTTGCCACATGGCACAATTAAATAACCAATTTTCCCACATGGGCCAACCAGAGGTTGACACATAAGGTTTGTTACAGTTGTTAACAAGTAATCACCCTTTAAATAGCATTAAGCACAAATGACAACACTAGGGACACTCTTCTGGGAACCTATGGGGAGAGGCTCTTTTTTCCCGACATTAAGCACTTTTAAATCACGACTACCTGTGCACCCAAGTGCCTGAGCTTCCAGCAAGCCTTCGACTCTAGCGACTGTTCCATCCCTCACATTTCTAACCTTCGGTGACCAAGGCACATCTTCCTTAGCGACCTTCTCCCTCCAATGACCTCTACTTCACCACTATTTCAGGCAAGTCTTCCCTACTACCTTTCAATTCAACGTATTTTAAATTCCCTAATTCCATGTTAAATCCTCCCTAATGCCCTAAATAGCTTGATTCTTGGATGAGTTCTTCAATGATTGTATACTTGAATGTCTAATTGTCTGAACTTCTAATTGTTCATGCATTTCCTACTTGAACGAATTTATTTTCACAATTTCTACTAGAATTAGGGAAAGAACATGAAGAGCATTTATCATTTACTACAATTTTTTTTATACTGCATGCTTGAACCAATGATTGAATGCACATATACTACTTTTCAATAGCCATATATAATTTCTTAAATCATTTACATGCCTAGTTGAATCATTATGGTAACATTCATATTTCTTGCATTTTTAGCTTGATTTTACATAATCTACCCAAGAACATCAAGATGAAGGCCAGGTATACTAGAAATAAAAGAGAATTGCAGAATTTAGAGGAGTCTTTGATAATTTTCGTTGTGTATGTTGTATGAACTATTTTCGTGTTAAAATTGTAATCAAGTGTATTCTCTCAGTTGTAGTGTAGATTCTTGTGGATCTTCTTCTATTTTAGTAGTAATCTCATTCCTAGCATCAATGTAAACTCAGTTTAGACTCTTTATTATCTGTCTTTGTTCTTTTGTATCTTTCTTTTATTTTTTCTTTCATGTCATTTCCATGATGCAATAGAATATATTCCAATTGCAAATTAAGTAATTTGAATGGACCAATTTAAACAATTAAAGGCTAGCTTTTTGCTAAGCAAGTTAGGTGTTTAACACCTTCCCAACTTATACCCGAAGTGCTTACCTAGAATCTTAGGGTTTTCTTGGCTTTTCTCAAAATAAACTAAGTAACGACTTCGTACTTTATTGCATGGTGGATTTACCTTTTCCCTATAAAAGATCTAAATTTTGGTTTACACCTGTATTGCCCAGTCACTACTGACTTGTTTTCTGCAGCTGACTTGGAACTTTGGGTCTGTGTTCGGAACTTCCGAACTTGATCTTTAGTCAACCATTGCCTTCATTCTTCTATCGACTATCTTGGAATTTTCCTAGTTGGTTCAAAACTTCTGAACCTTATGCTTTTAACTTGTTTGGGTGATCAACTATCTTGCATGGTGGATTTACCTCTGCTCTATAATAGATCTAAATTTTGGTTTACACCTGTATTGCTCGATCGCTATTGACTTGTTTTCTATAGCTAACTCAGAACTTTGGGTCTCTGTTCGAAACTTCTGAACTTGATCTTTAGTCAGCCATTGCCTTCATTCTTCTATCAACTATCTTGATATTTTCCTTGTTGGTTTGAACCTTCTGAACCTAATGCTCCTTTCTCCTACAAGGCTTGCATAACTAGGAACTTCCGAAGCCCTTTATGAATTTTGGTAGTTTTTGATTTCTTGAAGTTCTTGCCATGTGACACATTTAAATAACTAAATCACTTTATGTGGAACAATCAGAAGTTGTCACGTAAGGTTTGTTAAGGTTGTTAACAATTAATCTCCTTATAAATAATCTTAAATGCGAGTTACATGGCACGGCACCCTGAGATTTTCCCTCGGTTAAGACTTTCAAACCAAAGCACCTGTGCACATGAGCACTCAACTTCTAGCAAGCTTCTGACTCTGGCAATAGTCTCTCTCCCTTTGCACACCCGACCTTTAGCGACCTGCGCGACCCCCCTCCAACAACCTTCAACCTCCAACTTCTCCTCTGTCATCGTTTTCAAGTAGGTTTCACCCTACTACCCTTTGATTCAACACATGTTCAGCTTTCTATATTCAAACCCTAATTTCGATCGTATCTACCTTGATGCCCTAAAAATGCTCATTATCTAAATGATTGCTTGCATGATTGAATGTCTGAATATTTGAGTGCTTGAATTCTTGACCAATTATGCATTTCTTGTTGAAACAAAATCATTATTACTATTCTTACCAAAATTAGGGTAAAATACAAGAATACATGCCCGTTACTGAAATTTCTTTGTGATGCATGTTTAAATCAATGATCAAATGCTCAACTACCATTTTTCAATTGAAATGCATGAATTCTTGAATTATTGTTACATGCTTGTTGGATCATTGTGATAACCTCCATGCTTTTCTTTGCATTTTTAGCTTGTTCTTGTTTTGACACTTAAAAATCCCCTCAAAGATAAAGGCTAGACATGCCGGAAAAGAAGGAGAATTGAAGAGCTTTGAAGATGTTTTAATAATTGTTGTTGCAAACTTGTTGTATGAATTGTTTGTATATTGTAAAGTCATAATCAAGTGTCTTTTTACTGCCCTAGTATGGAGTCTTGTAAAGTTTTCCTTGTTCCAAGTATAATCTCATTTTCGATATCAATGTAATCCATATTCAATTTCTTTTATTCCACATTTCATTTTGTTATTTCTCTCTTTTATTTCTTTTTGCATGTCATTCCAGTGATGTGATAGGAATTATTCGAATTATCAATATAATAATTTGAATAAACCAATCTAAATAATAAAGGCTAGCTATTTAGCTAGGCAAGTTGGATATCTAACCTTCCCAACTTGTACCTGATGTGCTTATCTAGCATCTTAAGGTTTTCTTGATTTTCCCTAAATAAATTAAGTGGCAACTCCATGTCACCTTACAAAGTGGATTTTCCTCCACTATAAAAATCCTAGTTTACATGTGTTTCTACCACAAAACACAAATAGTTTACTCCTTAGTTATAAGGAGTGGTTGGTTTATGAATTCCACCATAAACTCCTGTAGGTTTGCTGAGTTTTTACCTTAAAACTTTGGTGAGTTAGAGCGTTTAACCAAAAACACTCAGGTTAGAAGCACCAACTACCCAAAATGGTACAAGTACACCTTACCTTCATGTATCCTTTCTAAAACACAAGGTAGGAAAAGTTACAGTAGCAACAACCATTTCACCTATTTGGCTTAAACTTTTGACAAAGTGATAGCCTACATAATTACTAAAATCATTTTATCATCAATGTACAACTCCCAAACTATTTTTAATAAAATCCATTTTTTAATTCTCTTATAATATTACCACTCATCCATCTAAATATTCTCATATCTACATCACTAACTTTTTATATATGTTTATGTTTTATAGTCAAACATTTTAAGTCAAAGTATAGTCAAACAAATAATAATTTTATGGAATTATAATAACATAGCTTTTTTAAGTGACATAATAAAGCAAGGTTTAACAACATATTTCTTAATATTCCATTTTATAGTCCACTCTATTATTTTTTCATTGTGAAAATTATGTTCACATATTCCTTCTTTGTTCTACTTTATTTAATCCCTCAAGATTCAAACATACTCCCCATATATTCAGTTTAAATCCTATATAAACATGTACAACAAATAATCCTTCTTTTTCAAATAAAGGTTTGCTACTTTGTGGGCTTTCTCCTCTAAAAAGGCACATAGAAGTGAATAGTATATGTACAAAAGTGCTTCTAAGGATTGTGGGTCATAAAAATTGGGTCCATAAGCAACTAAAAATGCAATACCATAAAATATGTAATTCATTGGTGCAAGTGGGTAGTAACATAGGAAAATGGTTGAAAACCCTACCTTTATCTTTTGAGACAGCCACAACCCAACATCAAGAAGTTTGTTTCCAGAAGGACCTTGCACTTCCATGGAATGCATACTTTCAGTCATGAGATCCTGACCTGCACCCTCTGCCACAACAATAACCATGTGACCATTTTCTTTAAGACGCTTTTCAATGAATTCCAAGAGCCCTCCTTTTCCATCCAGGTAAAAGGGTGATTCTGGAATCAAGCAACAATCCTAACAAAGAGACAATTTTTTAGTACAATACTTGTATTATATTTAAACATAAGATAAAGATTTTAAACATAGAAGGTGATATATCACAATTTTGCTAAGGAAAAATAGTCATGGCCGTGATACTTACAACATCTCTACTGGCAAGAGTAGCATACATTGCAATGAAGCCTGCACCAAACAGATTGTTCTATAAGAGTCTGAATACTATTTCGGAACAAATGGCATGTACAAAGGAATCTTCCCAACTTAATTATGCCTTTTCAAGTCCTTCTTAATTTAAATTTTAAATAAAAAGTTCAGTTAAAACCAAAATGAATCATTTTGTTATCTTGCCAATTTTTATCATGGTAATGTTTTTTTAAAACCCATGTTTATCATGGTAATGCTTTTCATCAGCTTACCCAATTTTTATCCAAGTTACCCAACTTCATCATTGGGTTACCCAAAGTTTTACTGTTAAAATTTCCAATTTTTCATCGACTTACCTGATTTTTATCCAGGTTACTCAATGCCATCATCAGGTTACCTAAGTCTGTCTTAGGGTTTGTCAACTGTCCAAAAGATGTTCAATTAATTTCAATGGAGAAACTCAACTTGTGCATCAGCCTACCTAGTTTTTACTAACAATTTTAGTGTTTTATTTCCAATTTTATGGTTTTAGTATTCCAGTTTTAGAATTATCTTTGCATTGACTTATCTGACAACCTCAATCGATTTTAAGGTTTGTTTTAATCATTCCTTCTTCGGATTTTCCAACTTTACTACTGGATTCTTCGAAATTCCATAGTGTTTCAGTTAATCTAAAACAAAGAATCCAACCTGTTGAACTTATGAAAATCAGATTTTCCAACCTTACTATCTGATTCTCTTAAATTGCATAACGTTTCAGTTGATTTAAAATGGAGAATCCAACCTATCAAAGCTTATGAAAATCGGATTCCCCAAACTTCCATATTTAAGGTGTCCTAAACATTTCTTTATTCGGATTTTCCAACTTTAACTGACGGATTCTCCAAAATTGCATAGTGTTTCAACTAATCTAAAACAAAGAATTCGACCTATTGAACTTACGAAAACCAGATTTTCCAATTTTTGTTGTTGAGTTTGTTTTTTTTCTGCTTTATCTTTTTTGTTCTCATTGTTTTAACATTTTGTTGTTTAAAATAGTTTAAGGCATAGTTAGTGTTAAGTTAGTATCTCATTTCAAGTTAATTTTCTAGTCTTAGATTAGAAATAGCTGTAGGACAATAAAACTTAGTTAACTTCATTACAATATCTAAGATTAAGAGCATTTTTTTATAATTGTTGAAAATTCTTTAAAACCGTCTGCTGATGGTCTTCATCAGCATTTCATTTTATTCTCATCAGCAATCCATTTGTTTTCACCAACCACATACTTTACTTCAATTTTTATGAATTTACATTTCACTGTAATTCTATGAAAATCCCTAAAAATCGTTTGCTAATGGTACGCCATTAGCAACACATTTTGGGGGCATCAACGGTATATTTTATTTCTATTTTCCTTTAATTTATAATTTACTATAAATCCACAAAAACTCAAAAATTGCTCGTTGATGGTTTGTCATCAACAACGCCTATATGAAGCATCAACGTTCCATTTTTCTAGCATTTTCTGCCAAATTTCGTGACACTTTATCAATGAGTGATTAATTTTTGCTATATCATAATCCTTTGTTTTAATGCACATTAACATGATTCTAAGAAATCTTCAAACAACTTCACACACCTTTTAATTATTCCATTAATCACCTATTAATCATCATATATAAGATCAATGATTCATAAAAATCATTTAATCAAGAAAATCGAGGAAATTCATAGGTTGATGGCTTTCCATCAACGTGGAATTTCGATCATCAGCCCTAGTATCTTCCTCAAATCAATTTGCAACACCACACTTTCCTAATTAAGGGTATAACACCTAAAATCATACAGATAGATAAGACGAGGATCTCTCACAATTTTCCAAGGAATAAACACATGCCTTCAATTATAGATAATCTTGATACATAAATGAAGATAATTTCCTTTTCTTTTTCTTAGATCTTTGAAATGAACACCCAGTCTTAGGGCAAGGAATAAAGTTGTGTATCCCTGTTATAGATCAAGGAGGGTGAATCACGTTCAGCCACCTCAATTCAGTTATAGCAAAGTAGAGAGAATGATGTTAAATACAAGAATGCACATAACAAGTAGCACCACTCCCACTGTGCCCAAAACTCCTGCAGGTGCACTTCGCTAAGGCTCCTTGAGACGCATTCTTGCCGATCTCTGTCAAGAACATTCTCAATCTTCCTCTACAACAAGTGAGCATCATCTATCATGTCTATTCTATTTTCTGAAATTACTTCATACACCTGTCATGCTATTATCGTTGTCATGTTTAGATTTCAATGTTACGTACACAATCATTATAGTCATTCTCTTGCAAAGTTAATTATATACTTGTTATTAAAAATGGTTTACAAAAACATCACTGGTACATATCAATCTCCACTTTCATTAGTCCAAATTGCATTGGCCTATTCATGGTTATTGACTCCAGATTTGGACGTTGTTGTCAACTCTCAAATCATTTCATAACTACATGAATTTATTTTGCACTTCAATTACATCACCATTGCATTTTTATTACATCAACATGACTATCGTTCTCTTGTTCTTTTTTAATTTTAACATTGACTATTCAACTAGTAAATAGTCCATTTTGTTTAAGTTTTATTTCATTGAGATGTTACCATTTGTTGCTAAGTTTGTTTATCTATTGCAACTTGTCCTTTTAATTAGATTATTGATCAATCGAATGTTTCATGAGACGAATCTAAAGGAAAATTATTGAGGCCAATTTTGCACCAGACACATAAGGATGTCTAACACCTTCACCTATGAGTACTTAAATACTTATCCAATCTTGATTTTAATCTACACTTTTATTTTGTCAATATTTGGATAGGGTTTGAGATCTGCCTCAAGTCCATTTCTTCATTTTTTGTTTTCCTAATTTTCACAATAAAAATTAGTTGATGGCTCCTTACTTCCTTGATTGCATCTTATTAAGTATTTAGGTCAACAAATAGTCATCCAAATCTAGATCATCTAGATTACAGGCTTATGTCTATTAATTTCATATCACTACACAAACTTAAAAAACCATTTGAAGTGGCAAAATAGGTGTTAGAGAAAATAATGTATTAAGTTTTTGGGTGTGTGTAGATTTAGTCTAACATTGTTAGAGTTGTATTTGTACTTCTTATGTAATCTCTATATATGCTTATGAAATTTGTTGAGTTGTAATCAATAGATTATGTGGGTGATTAACCCTAAATATACACTATACACAGTATTTATATAATAACAATTGGATCTAATGGGCCAATACTCTAACACTCTCTCAAGTTGGAGCATATCTAAGAGCCTCAACTTGTTACATAAATCACTAAACAAACTAACTCACAATGCCTTGGTAAAGATATCAGCAATCTCCTCAAATGACGATGTGTAAGGCAAGGAAATGATCCATTTTTCCACCTGTTCACGAACATAATACCAATCGATCTCAATGTATTTTGTACGTTCTCGAAATGACTCATTGTTGGCTATATAGATGGTGACTTGATTGTCACATAGGCTAAATGACACTAATTCCCCATTAAGACAACAAAATCTTTACCCACACCATTTCACTAGCAATCTGAGACATGAACTGTATTCTACTTCTACACTTGACTTTGGAGATAACATTCTATTTCTTGTTTCGCAAGTCATTAGATTGCCCCCAACATAAGTGCAATAACCTGATGTGGATTTTCTCTTGCTATCACCTTCATATCTTGAATCAAAATAGGCATTAACAAGCAAATGTCCATACTTAGAATAGATAAGTCATTTCGCAGGACTTCCTTTGATATAGGCCAAGACACGTAGGGCACTATCCCAATGTACTTGTCTAGGTTCCTGCATAAACTGGTTAAGGACTCCAACAACATAGGCAATGTCAGGTCTGGTGACAATGACATAAATAAGCTTGCCAATGAGCCATCTATACCAAGCAACATTTGGATAAGGTGCAAAATCGCTGTCCCACATTTGAGTATTCACCTCCATGGGAGAAGACTTGGGCTTGCAGCCAAGAAGCCTCGTCTCTTCCAGCATATCTAATGCATATTTCCTTTGTGACAATAACAATTAATCACCTTTGTATGCAAATTCTATGTCAAGGAAGTATTTAGGCCTAACCATGTCCTTTATAGAAAAATGTTGTGTCAAGAAATTATTGATATTGAGAATACCTGTTACATCACTACCAATCAAAATAATGTCACGGTTAAAATGACATAACTAGTTAAAATCTTCTATACAAAGATGGACGGATCTACAACACATTTCTTAAAGTTATGTTAAAGTATCACAAAACTAAACTTGGCAAACCAAACTCGTGAACTCTATTTAAGTCCATAAATAGCCTTTCGTAACAAACAAACTGTATTCTCCCCTTAAGTAACGAATTCGAGAGGTTGCTCCATAAACACCTTCTCATCAAGGTCACTATAGAGAAAGACATTGCTAACATCCATTTGAGAAAGAGACCACCCCTGATTGACAACAACCGAAAGTAGAATCCAAATGGAATTGAGACGAGCAACAAGGGAAAGTCTTAGTATAATCCACACCATATGTCTATGTAAAGCCACGTGCAATAAGTCGAGCTTTGTAACGATCAACAGAACCATCAAGCTTTATCTTGATCATGAAAACATGATGACATCCAACAACCGAAGCATCAGGTGGGTGAGGTATCAAGTCCCAAGTACCATGGCCAACTAATGCGTACATTTCTATATCCATGGAAAACTTCCAATGCGGAAGGGTAAGTGCTTCCTAAACATTCTTAGGAATTGATTCTGAAAATAAAGAGATAGTGAAGTGGCGATGAGAGGTGTCAAGAGAATCATAGGAAACAAAGTTAGAAATGGGATGAGCAATTGAAGAATGAGTACCTTCACGATGTGCAATAGGGAGATCAAGGTCAATGAGGGGTGAATCTACAAGTAGAGAGGTGGTGGGCACAACAACTAAAGGAATGACTGCTATGTGCTAACACCACCGATAAACCTGCAAGGGAGCACCCAAGGAAGCAACAAGTGACTCAGTGGAAGGGAGAACACTAAGAGAGACACTCAAGGGATGAGGACAGACATCAATAGGCAAGGACTAGGAACATCCCCACATAAAGCATGTCATCAAGAAAACGAACATCAGCAGAAGTAAGATAATGACAAGTGGAAGGATGAAAACATCGATATCCCTTTTCTATATGGGGAATAACCGACAAACACACACTTGAATGAGCATGGAACAAGCTTATCCAGGCTAGAAGAGAGATTTTTAACAAAGACCGTACACCCAAAAACCCGTGGAAGTAGAGTGAACAAGTCTTTATCAAGAAGTAAACGACGAAAGGGAACTTGACCTCCCAAAGCAAACAACAACATACGATTTATCAAATATGAAGCAGTAAGAATAACATCAAACCACAAGTAGTGAGAGACGCATCTCAACAAGAAGAGTGCAAGCAACATCAAGGAAATGGCGATGATTGCACTCAGCAAGCCCATTTTGTTGAGAGGTGTGAGGACAAATGGTTTGATATATAATGTCATGAGCAGTACAAAAAGATTGAATATCATATTGCAAAAATTTCAAGGCATTATTTGTGTAAAATACTTTAGGAGTAACAGAAAATTGATTCTGAATTTCTTTAAAAAATGTATGAATTACATTAATAACATGTTTACGATCTTTCAAAAGATACACCTACGAAATTCTAGAATATTCATTGATAAAGACAATATAATAATTGTAACCATGACGGACCCCAAATATCACAACAAATAGTTTTCAACAAGGCGGAAGAAGAAGATAACTCACGACTCCTATAGGTAGCACGAAAGTACCTACCTAGAATACAAGACTGATACAAAACAGAAGATACATTAATCCAAGATAAAGCAGCTTGAAGCTTACAAACAGAAGGATGTCCAAGCCAACGATGCCAAAGAAGTGACGAATCACCCAATGTGATAATAGCAACCAACCCTCAAGGTATGTTATCCTTGGCTAGCATATAAAGATCATGCCCTTGTTCATGCCCCAAACCAATCATCTTCCCCGTCTGCAAATCCCGAAAGAGGCAATGAAAGGAAAAGAAGGTAACAAAGTAGTATAACTATTTGGTAATGACACTGATGGACAACAAATTGATAGGAAAATCTGGAATATATAGGACTTTATCAAGAGTAATTTGGGAGGTAGGTGTAACACTATCCTCACCACAAACAATACAACTACAACCATTTGCAATTGCTACTAACCATACATGAGGGAGCTCAGATAAATGAATAAAAAGAGATTTAGTGCCAGACATACGTTGAGAGGCACCGAAATCAATAATCCAAGTATGTTTAAGAGCAACATTTAAAGAAGTCATACTAGAAAAGAAGGCATTAGCAGCTTGGGTAATGGAACCTTGATTAGCCATCATTGAGAGATATTCATCATAATCTTGTTGAGAGATGGAGACAAATCTGGAAGAAGAGGACAAAGCATTTATCACAACAACAACCAAGGTCGGAGGATGGGTTGGGCAATCAAACTTACAGCACCTCTCCGAAGGATGACCACGTTTGCCACAATAGTCACAGATCGGTCACTACGTGTCGCCCGTGTGTCCTCAATCTCCACAACCACAGCCTCCCCTGCTATCGATGCCAAAAGTGAAGAGAGCCAAGGGTTCCAAAGGGGTAGCGATTGTAAAAGACCGAGTAACTCACAATGCTCGATTGAGCGTTTTTTGTAGAGAAGGAACAAAGTCAGTCCCCAAGATTTGTCTACAGATCTAGCCGACAACCTTATAGTTCAGACCCGAGAGGAAGATGGCAACTCCAAGCTCCTGACAATAGCGACACTGGGTCGTGATGTCTGGGACAAACGGCTAGTAGATATCCAATTCATCGAGAAGCACAGTGATGACATCGTAGAAGTCGAGGATCGACCGATTGCCCTAGCAATTCGAGAAAAGGGATACGTAAATCTTGCATACCCAGGCGATGTTGTTGTCATTGTCGTAGGTTGCACGAAGCTTCCTAAATGCGTTTCGCCAGTCGTATATGAGAGATGCTACGAGCGATAGGCTCATTAACACTCGCGAGAAGCCACCCAACCATTGCACAATTAGACGTGTACTAGGCAGAGTGTTCAACAGCCTTCACATCCAACGAATCATCACGAAGGTGTTTCTCCTTCATGTGCGTTGCAAGAAAATTCTCAAAGGCACTCGCCCAAAGGTGATAGTTCATCAAATGGAGCTTGACACCAATGGCAATGAACTTCGACATCCACTCATCCTTCACCGGTTCCATGGACAAAGACTAGAGAGGAGGAAGACAATGAAAGAATTGAGGAAGAACCACCGGTGGCCGTTAAAGCACAAGCCTTTGATACTATGTTGAGTTGTAATCAATGGATTATGTGGGTGATTAACCTTAAACATACGTTGTACATAGTATTTAAACAATAACAATTAGGCCTAATGGCCCAATACTCTAACAAAATTAATCTATGTCCATTTATCTTTCATTTTTTTAACATGGTATTAAAACATAAGTTTTAAGAGCCCATTAAGTATATGAGATCAAAATAGGGTATGTTTGTGCATATCCAATTGTTAAATGGATCGCTACATATTTAGCGGGTTGTTACAACAACCTTTGTCCTTTATTACCAAATGTATCTATATATACACTCATGTATTGCTATGGTATCTATTAAGAATAGAGTTGTCAGTCATGCTGTGCTAGCACGGTACGGCAAGAATTTTGTGTTGGCACGACACTATTCGTGCCATGTCGGCACGGCCCATATCACTAATGGGCCAACCCAGGAACGACCCGTGGCACGAAAAAATACTATTCGTGTCAGTCAATGACATGATTTTGACCAGCACAATTCTTCCCGAGACCTGACACTACGACCTAGCGGCCGGCCCAATGACTCGGCGACCGACCTAAGACCCAACGGCCCCGTCTCCCCCGCCAACCGCACGACCCATTCACAATTCTACCCCCTCCCACGCACGCGATCGTTCACCCCACTGGCCCGCACGGCCTTCCGCCCTTCCCCCTCGAGCCTCACTGCCTCTGACAACCCACTTGACCACTTCTCTCTTCACCGAAGAGTCTTCGGCTCTTCTTCTCAGGACAGCCGGACCCGACGCTGCGAGCCGGCTGTTGACCCAATGACCTGACGACCAACCCAATGACCCAGCTGCCAGCCCAGGCACGGTTCCCCAACCCACCCACCTACGCATACGACCATTCAACCATCAATATTTAAATTTAATTCAACAATCAACATAACAACATTCAACATTCAAATATTCAACAACTTAATAAATGAGACAATCAAACAACAATGCATATAATTAAATTAAGTTTTTATTTATTAATGAATTACATATTTTATATTTACATTATTACAAATTTACAATTACATTTAAAAAATATTTACAACAAAATTAAATTACATTTAAAAAAAAATTACAAATTTAAAAATTAAAATTAAAATGTTTCAATTATGAAATATTTAAGTTTGTGAGTTGCTCAGTAAATTCTTCAACTTGATCTTATTCACGAAGCTCCCAATCTTTTACACATATTAATGCTTCTATTATATCTTCTTTAAGCTTGCATCTTCGATTATCAAGTACGTTGTCATTCATGTTGAAAACTTGTTCACAAGCTACTGAAGACACTGGAATTGTTAATAAATCCTTTGACATTATTGATAATATTGGAAAAAACAGTGATTGTTGCCTCCACCAATCTAAAACATCAAACGTATTTAAGTTAAAATGTTGAGTAAATAATAATGATTGGTAATTCGTTACATTAAAAGTAATTAATTCTTGTCTATATAGTATAGGATTATAATTATATGATGATGATGTTAGAATATCTTCATCAAATCTTAGATCTTATTAAAATGCCCAAGAATCTAAAGATGGTCCAACATTTGATTCTGATATTGTTGATATTGATGAAGGAGAATGTTCTATTCTTAATCTATATCTTTGTATATATAAATCAAACATTTGATTTAATTGTTCTTCTATTATACTAACATTTAATCCTAAATCTACCCCTAAACTCATTTGTATTCCCCTAATTAATTTACTAACATATCTTATTTTACACGTACGATCTAAGCATACACTCAAAATATATAATGTAGGGATTTCATTCCAATATTTTAAAAAAATTTGTTTCATATTATTTACTATTGGTTTGAAAAATGAATGTCTCGTATTTATTAAAAACTCGTGAAATATCATATAAATGATGCAACGCATAGACAGATGTAGAATAATAAATTCTTGATAATCTAACCGTTGCATCATAAAAAGGTTTTAAAAATTCAACAAAACATTTTACAATTTTAAAATCATCCTCAGTTAATTATTTTTGATAATCATTACAATGATGACGATTATACAAAGACATTATTAGAATTTCATATGATAATACACTTTCTAACATTAAATATAATGAATTCCACTTATGTTGAACATTTAAAGAGAATTTTTTATGCGGCATTTCAAAAGGATCACATGTTTCATCAAATTGTTACTACCGTTTCCTGAACTAGTTATAAAACTTACAGCATCTCTAATAAGTTCAATATAAATTTTAATTTCTTTTACACTTGATTATACAATAATATTAATTATGTGATACATATATCTTTGGTGAAATAATTTAAAACCATTTCGTGGACTTATTCTAATTTTAAACATTGGTATTATTGCAGTATTATTAGCTGCATTATCAAAAATTATACTACCTATTTTATTTCTAATTCCATATAAATCAAAAATTTCCATAATGTTTGCAAAAATTGTTTTAGCAGTATTTGAATGTTGAATTTTTCTAAATCCTATTAATCTTTTTTGTAAAATTCAATTTTGATCAATGCAACGTGCAGTATTGTACTCATAACATTAATAAGTTCTAATCTAAGCTTATTAAATGAATTCATAATATCTGACCTAATAGTATTTCTAAATACACATTTATATTGTGGACAATATGCTTTACTAATATAATTATCAAAACATTTATTTACTCCAAAACTTATTCGTAAATCTTCTAAATAAATAAATCTAGCATGCAAGTCCGTAGCTCTTTAAAAATCATAAGTCTATGAACTAACACTACTCTCAGAAGTAAAAGAAAGTTGGGTTTGAATTGTTTTATCCTTATTCCTATTTTCACATGTACTAATATGCCTAGTTAAATAACCTGTACGGCCAGACGTTTTGCAAGAGAAGTCGGCGTTACAGAGGTTGTAGAAGGCTCGTTCCTCTTCTGTGTCATCCATCATAGCTTTCATTATGATTATGTACTTTGACCAAATGGAAGTTCTCTTCCGAGACTTCTTCGATGACACAATTGAAGTTCCAGTAGTCTCCATTGACGGCATTACTTCAGTTTCAGGAAAGTTTTCTTGAGAATATCCGTAACCTCCAAAACTTTGACCTTGGTAGTGCGCCATTGTTTGTGACTTTAGTGAGAAAATTTGAGAAATTGAAAATTAAGAATTGAGATTAAAGATTTGAGAATTGAGATTGGAGTTTGGAGAATTTGGAATGAAAGAGATGATGAGTGAATTGGGTGAAAAACAAAACTCAACTCCCTCAATTTATAAAGAAAAGTTGGTTGAGCCATTGAGGTAACAACCAACTGTTTCACCCGACAGCCGACCGCCCGTTGCGCAGTCAGCCCATTCCTACGAGCCACCTGTTGGCCATTGCCCATTAAACACAGTAGCTGACCGCTTGTCGTCCGTTGGAGGCGGCAGCCGGCTGCCCGTTGGCCGTTGCACGCCCCACCCATTGAATGCCAACCCCAAGGACCCGACCGTTGTTGCATTGCACCTTGCAAGCCATGACCCAGTGGCCAACCCAGGCATAGTTCCACAACCCGCCCGCCCGCCCACAGCCGCACAAGCGACAATTCACCCCGACGGTCTGTCCCCCCGCCGGCCACATGAGTCACGACCCGTTCTGCCCCCTCTCACGCACGCGATCGTTCACCCCACCGGCCGCACGACCCAGTAGCCCATCCCCCCCACCGACGACACGACCCGTTCTACCATTTAGCCCCCTCTCATGCACACGACCATTCACCATGCTAGCCGCATGACCCGACCGCCCATCCCCCCTGCCAGCCACACAACCCATTCAGCCCCCTCCCGCACACGCCACCGTTCACCCGGCCACACGACCCGACGACCGGTCCCCCTCCCATGACCCGACGACCGGTCCCCCTCCCATGACCCAGCGACTGACGTTCCTTTCCCCCCTCTCACGACCCACCTCGTAGTCTCGTGCTAAGTCGAGCCGTGCCTATTTTGTGTTGGAATTCGTGTCATGCCAACACGACACGAACGACCTAAAGGTCCAGCCCAGGCACAACCCACGACATGAAAAATTTTTCGTGCCGTAATGGGCCGTGCCAACACGGCCCATTGACATCTCTAATTGAGAAATAAGAAGTAGATAAGTGGAAAATTAGATGTCTATTAATCAAATATAATGCCTCCATTTATAAAAGCTACACAAAGACAACTTAATCCATGTAAGATTAAACTCACTTACAACACAAATTAAGAAGCCCTAATACATACTCAAACTCTAATACTCCCCTTTAAGTTAGAGCATCTAACTTGCAATAAACTTATACATAAACAAGATAAACAAAGAAAATACATAACAAATAAAAATCTAAAAGTAGTAACAATATATTATGTAAGCAAATATACTATGAAACTTGCACACATGCTCCTACAAATATAATTTTTATCAATCATCTAATAAAAGAGATTTGATGTAAATTATTAATATGAGATATTCTACATACCTCAAAATTGGTGTAGATTTTCAAGATGACATATTCCACAAATCTCAAAATAAAGTATGGATTTTTAATCTAAGGTATTCCATAAACCTTAAAAGTACTGTTTATATGAAATACACAGTTTTGTAATAACTTAACTAGTGATTAGTATAGGCTCAAGCTGTATAGCTTGAGGGTAGATGTACTTAGTTGGGGAACCACTTAAAAAATCTTTTGTATACTTTATTTCCTACTTTTAATTGTATGTGATTGTAAAAAGATTTAAAATCCATTATTCACCCCTTTTTAGCAACTCGTAATCGATCCTTTCAAACCAGACTAAGGGTGCCCTCCATGGCCTTCAAATGCCCTGCTTGTTATTTTTCCTACATAACACGTTCAATTCCCTTGCTTGCAAACTTTATTTCATTGCATTTCGTCATGTCTACATATAGTTTTGCATTCTAAAGGCCAATGTGCCCTCAATCTAGTACAAAGTGGCTTATCCACTAGTACTCTCGATTAATGAAACTAAAGGTGTCATCTATGGCCTTTAAACACCACAGAGGATGTGAATAGGTGGAATTGATTGATTTATTAACAAAATATAATGTCTCTACATAAAGAGGCTTTATAAAGAAAACATTTTATAAAGAGGCTTCATAACAATGTAACAAAAGCGTTTTCATAAAGATCCAAATTGCCGGATTTTGACATAAAATGTTGGAACAAAGTGCTAAGGTGGGAATCTTAAAATGGATTGAGATAATTGGCAAGCTTATGACCATTTAAAATCTTAATAATGTTTGATAATATGATTTGAAAGTGGGTCATAAGTAAGAAGTCAACTGTATGATTATAGCTAATGTAAGGTATTGCGTCATAGATTTGTCATCAACATTTTTGTTAAAAAGCAAATCAAATGTCATTTTTGAGAACTAAATCTATAATGCTCTGCAACAAAATAAATTGTACTACAAAGGAAAAGAAGATAACTTGTCACACTTTGAGAGTTAACAGCCTCTACAAGACAAGAACAACAAAAACAAATGATCTCTCCCCCTTAACCTAAACCCTAATTAGACTAGAGTTTAATTATAAACTGAGTCAACCTAAGCTATGGCCTAAAACCAAAAAGATTATACATCACTCCCTTGCTGATCCAGATCCGACAGGCTTTACCACCACCTCATTTTCTTCTTCTTTTACTTCTTTTACTTTTCCACCACCTCCTCTTCTTCTTCTTCTTCTTCTTCTTTTTTCTTTTTTGTCTTCTTCTTCAACCCAAATCCATTGGGCCCTTTTTCCCTAACCCTCTTCTCCTTTTCAAGCTTTTTCCTCTTTTTCTTTCTCGACCTCAGAAGCCACTATCGCCGACAGGCTGCCCTTGAACCGTTGCCCTCCTTGCGCACGCCTAGACGAACGTTGCTTTCGCCGAACCTTGCCACACCCTCACATGCTACTAGTCAATCAACTTAGCTCTAACATGATAAGTCGCAACTCCCTCTTCTCCATCACACACCTCCTCCACTGATCGTTCGTCGTTTTGCCCACTCTACATGCCCTTCATGCTTACTGTTTGTGCTCATGTTGCTGCCTACATCTCCCTCACCTCTTTCACCACCACTACCAAAGCTCTTGCCACCTCCATTAAAGTCGACGCCCCCTCTTCAATCCTTCCCTTTTTCTCCTCTTTGGTCTTTTCCCTTTCCTCCTCTTCAATCTTTTCCCTTTCCTCCTTTTTAGTCTTTTCCCTTTCTCCCTCACCAACCTCAACCTTCAACACCTCCTCTTCCCTTTTCCCCCATAGATCTTGCTTCTTCTCCTCCACATCGGTCTTCTCCCTTTTGCCCACACCAACCTCAACCTCCGATGCCCCCTCTTCCATTTCTACCAACAAAACTTGCTTCTTCACCTTCGCTTCAATCTTCTCCTCCTCCACTAGCCCCTACAACACCCACAACTCCCACTTCCTCACCTTTGCAAACGTTGTCTTCTCCCACATCCTCTCCTCCAATGTCCATTGCATAGGAGTGTTGTCACTGCTGGTTGCCCAATGGTGCCCCACTTTCCCCTATCTCATGACGTTTGCCCCCATTTCACCCTCTACAATTGCAATGTCACTAACCACCATTCCAATGCTATCAATCGAGTGTCCCACAGTTGCAGCATCTCAGTGACCAACAGTTGCTACTTGTCGATGATTCTCATACATGATTTAGGGGGAAAGGATTGAAGGCTCTGATACCAAATGTAACAAAATAAATTGTATTACAAAGAAAACGAAGATAACTTGCCACACTTCAAAGGTTGACAACCTCCACAAGACAAAAACAACAAGAATAAATGATCTCTCCTCCTTAAGCCTAACTCTAGCCCTTTAATACTATTATTTATTAGACTAGATTCTAATTATAAACTGGGTCAACCTAAACTATAGCTTAAAACCAAAAATACTATTGCATGCTCCAAAATGGAACAATATATAAAATGTGTAACAAAAAACATAGACATCATGCACAACAACATCAAGCTTTTGATTTACTTGATGAAAATGTTATCTATATAACCACACAAGAGTTTACCACTATATCGTCCCATCAACTTCACAACTCCAATGCCATTTTCAGCACTCTCAGCTTCAACATGTGCTGCATTAATGGCTCTCTGAGCTTCTTCCACAGCAGAATCAAAGCCAAAAGATTTATCTATGACCTGATACAATTAGATTTAAAGTAAATAGAAAGCAATTAAAAAACTTATTATTGCTAGAACCAATTTAAATGTATAAGTCTTGGTTCTCAAAAAATACTGCAATGTCATTGTCAATGGTTTTGGGTATTCCAATTATTGATACTTTCAAGCCACGCCTCTGAATTTCCTACATGATAGAGGATTGATAACATAAGCAAAATTATGACTAAATGCCATATTATGATTCTTAAATGACTTACTTCTCCATTTCAAGCATTCGGAATTTTAATGTAAACTAATGTAGATAAAAAATTATGTAGATCTTTCTTTTGACCCTACCTCGAAAATTATGGATGCACCTTTTTGTGTGCCATCTCCTCCAATTATATAGACCTGGAAGAAATTACATGGCAAAGTTTCAAGACAATAAAAGTAAAAATGAGAAAGATGTTCCTGCTTAATCTAAACGAGAGAATAATTGAATGAATATGGATATCAACTATGGTGCTTACTTGGTTAATTCCTTGATCTTGAATTCTATCAACAATCTTCAAAATGTCATGGACACCTCTTGAAGTGCCAAGGATAGTTCCCCCTCGCTTGTGGATGTTGTCAACATATTTTCGAGTTAAATCTATAGTATTACGAGCATAGAAGCCACTATAACCTCCCTGCACATCCGGATCTATTAGTCATCTAATCTTCAAAAAGGAAATTCAAAATAATTGCGACAAGATTGTCATGCATGATAATCAAGTTTGTGACAGTCACTACAAACACCATGAAGGAAGCCATGGAGAAAGGCCATTTTGACAATTAATACGTGAAGTTGAAGCCATGGAGAAATCAAATATTCACATCACCATGAAGGAACAATGCTACCCAAGGCAAGAAATGTTTTGGATTGCTTCATAAAACCACAGTATAATAAGATTGAGGAAAAAGCTGATCCAAGTGAGGACAGAACTGATTAAAAACATGGATCACAACAAGTTGAGTTGATGGATCCATGCAGATCATTGTGCATTAACAGTTTTTTTCTTGCTTTTGCCTTCATGACTCTGGTAATATATGGAAATGGTAGAATAACATAGTTTTTCTTTTGATGTGACTACTGCCTGCAAATGAATGGTCTATGAAGTTAAGGTTCCGTCAATCATCTCCTTGATGTTGTATCATGTATGCCAGTGCAATTTTGGAAAGTAACCAATTTTGTAATAATACTGATAACTCAATCCACATGTCAAAATTGTCATGCATGATAAGAAATTTGTGAAAAAGTCATTAACAATATATGCTGGATATAAGATTATTAGAAACATATATATACTGGATACACGAAGTATTAACATATGGCACCAATTTTACAACTTGTTCAACTCATTAACAAATAACTAAGAGATTGTAGTTATTCATTCAAGCTGTCTACTATCTACAATTGAATGGTCTATAAAAGCAAGGCTCAGCACCTCAAAAACGTCTTTCATGATGACATCTGCTAGTGCATTTTGAAAAATTATCCCAGTTTATAAAACACATATGATCCAATAAACGTATTTGGATGGACAGATTTTGCACAACAGAAAAGATGAAATTGTTTACCACTATCCCCAGTATTCTATATACACCATACATGTCGGACAATCCACACACTATCTCCCTGATTACAGTGTTCAGCCCAGGACAGAGACCTCCACATGTCACAATACATGCAAGCACTTCATCCGACTCAAAGTAAACCTAAAAAACATTAAGATCTATCTATTAAAAGGATCTTTAATTTAGCAATATCTTAGAACTGATGCATGATCCAATTCCAACCAATTACCTTTTGTCTGGGTCCAGCACGTCGAAAATGAGTCCCTCTTGGACTATTTCTCTGAACAACGATCTATACCAACAGAAATGGTGATACCAGTGAACGTGGATGTCATTGTAAACCAGATTCTTAGAGTAGTTTACTGTAGTGGGTCTCACCTTTTGAGCAACAGTGTCATTGGTGTTGACAAAGTACTGCCTGCAGTAATAGATATTAATCACTCAGTGGTTAACAACTAATCCCAAAAGCAAAATACAAATTCGAAAGTTTTATAGCTTAGAGAATCCTGAAAGTGCAAGATAGGTTAGAATATAATCGACTTACTTGACAGATGACCATGCTGGATTATCTTGCAATGGATTTGGGTAAGTCTGCCAAAACACATGAAGATTTCAATATAACACAACAATAGGGAAAAGCACAGATGCTGGCATCCATTCCAATACAAAACTATCGTGGAGTTCACGCAAAACCAAGCGAAGGGTAACCATGAAATCAAGCAAACGATATAAAGACTTGTCTTTTGCCCCAAGTCTCCACAGGTGTCCACTGCCCAGCTCCAATTCATACATGCACCATAAAGCTAGACCATTCATATCACACGCAAAAAACTGTAGATCGAAGAAAAAGAGGACTTATGCTATGGGTTTGTTCACCAATCCTAATTTTCTGTAAACAATTTTAAGATAGACCAAGGGAAAAAGTGATTTTAACAATAAAAAAAAGTAAATTAAGAAATAAAATATCATCACAAAAATAAGAATATTTCTAAAAACTCAAGAAAAGTAAACGATTCCTACGTATGCTACATGAAAAAGAACTGCCTTAAAGCCATCATGGGTAACGAAAGAAGCCTCGTGTCAAACGCACATACTCCCAAAAGCAAACAATTGTTTTTTCTACGGAAAAGACTCCAACCATGAAACCAGCGGCGACAGCTACCAGTGTCCGATAAACAACCTAACCCGCAGATGACAAATGATCTTGCCATTTTTCATCGGAGCAATAAATGTAGCCCGAGAAATCGACCCCGATGAAAACCAAACACAAACCAACACAAACACAGCATATCTCTTTCTCCTCGTCCACAAACAACATGGCAGGCCTTCAGTTCTTACTGGCAGATCCGGCATGTAATCGGTGAAATGAGGAACGTCCTCAAGAGTATATCGTCCCTCTCCCTGAACGATCTTGGCCAACGGCCTTCCATCTGATTCCATCTTCGCCCCCGAGCAGGATGGTCTACTGCTCATGAGAGAACCACCGTTCAACTATCACCACACATAAAAAGAAAAAAGAAAAACACTACCGTGAGAAGCCGGAAAGCCGGAGTACTTGAAGCGGAAGGAGAATAATGTGGTGCTTACAAAAGTGGGAAAATGAAGAACAGGAGGGTGGAGGGGCAGATGATCGAAGATGCGACTTTTTTCGACTTCGAACTCCTCTGCTCCTCTGCTCCTCTGCTCCGCTGGTCTGTCCGCTGGGTTCTCGACGTCTTCGGGTGCTGACACAATGCAGGAGGGAGAAGAAAAGAGATGGCAAGTTCTTTGTACGTTATATTTTTTTATCTTTAATTTTATTATATATCATAATATTTTATAATATTATTTATCAAATAAATTTATATTATTTATTAGATACAGTAACTTTAAAAAAATACAATCATCACAAATTTTAAAAAATAATATCATTACATTAATATAATAAATATTATCACTATTTTATTACATATTTTATTTATTATTTATCACAATTTTAAAAAATATTATCACTACATTAATATAATAAATATTATTTATTATTTTATTATATATTTTATTTATTATTTATTATAATTCTAAAAAAATATTATAATCACTTTTTTATTATAAATTATATAATTTAAAAAAAAATCGTAAAAATCGTCACACCGCCCAAATAAACAACTCTATGAGGTTCGTGATTTCGATTTGTGGGTCATGGTTGGATCACGGATGCTGACACGTACAATTCCCCTTCGAAATAAAGGACTTTTTTTCTATACGTGTGATACATGTCAATCACGTCGTTCGACCTACAACACCAACGGGGCCGATTTAAACACGATTTATTATATTAAAATATTATTTATATTAATTAATGGTATAATATTAATTGACGTATTTTTTAATTAATTTATATATATATTATATTTAAATAATTAAATTTAAAAAAAAATAACAATGTATTTAACTATTAATATTTAAATTTAATTCAACATCACAATATTTAACCTTTAATAATTTAATAAATAAGACAACAATATATATAATTAAATTAAATTTTTTATTTATTAATAAATTACATATTTTATATTTAGCAAATTTACAATTACATTTTAAAAAAAATTACAACAAAATTAAATTACATTTTTGAAAAAATTACAATGTTTTAATTATGAAATGTTTAAGTTTGAGAATTGCTCTATAAATTCTTCAACTTAATCTTGTTCACAAAGTGAAGTAAGCTTTCAGTCTTTTACACATATTAATGCTTCCATTATATCTTCTTTAAGCCTACTTCTTAGGTCATTAAGTTATGAAAACACTAAAATTGTTAATAAATCATTTACCATTATTGATAATATTGGAAAAATAATTGATTGTTGCCTCCACCAATCTAAAACATCAAATGTATTTAAATTAGAATGTTGAGTAAATAATAATGATTGGTGATTGGTTGAATTAAAAGTAACTAATTCTTATCTTGATACTATAGGATTATAATTGTATGATAATGATGATGTTGGAATTTTTTCATCAAATCTTGGATCTTGTAAAAATGCCCAAGAATCTAAAGATGGTCCAACATTTGATTCTGGTATTTTGGACATTCATGCAAGAGAAGGTTCTATTCCTAATCCATTTCTTTGTCCATATAAATCAAACATTTGATTTAATTGTTCTTTTATTGTATTAACATTTAATCCTAAATTTACACCTAAACTCATTTGTATTCTCCTAATTAATTTAATAGCATATCTTATTTTATACTTAGGATCTAAGTATGCACTCAAAATATATAATGCAGGGATTTCATTCCAATATTTTAAAAAATTTTGTTTCATCCTATTTACTATTTGTTGGAAAAATGGATATGCCTCATATTTATTAAAAACTCATGAAATATCATATAAATGATGCAACACATAAACAAATGTAGAATAATAAATTCCTGATAATCTAACAGTTACATCATAAAAAGATTTTAAAAATTCAACAAAACATTTTACAATTTTAAAATGATCATCACTTAATTGTTTTTGATAATCATCACAATGATGACGATTATACATAGATATTATTAAAATTTCATATAGTAATACACTTTCTAATATTAAATATAATAAATTCCACCTATATCGAATATCTAAAAAGAATTTTTTATATAGCATTTCAAAATAACCACATGTTTCATCAAATTGTTACTGCCACTTTCCTAAACTAGTTAAAGTTTACAGCATCCCTAATAATTTCAATATAAATTTCAATTTCTTTTATACCTGATTGTATAATAATATTAATTATGTGACACATATATCTTTGGTGAAATAATTTAAAACCATTTCATAGACTTAATCTAGTTTTAAACATTGGTATTGTTGCAGTATTATTAGCTACATTATCAAAAGTTATACTACCTATTTTATTTCTAATTCCATATAAATCAAAAATTTCCATAATGTTTGCAAAAATTGTTTCAGCAATATGTGGATGTTGAATTTTTC
>JAMKPZ010002999.1:0-49283 GCA_024699675.1 Amphibolis antarctica
TTTTTTGCTTGGGCATGTTTCCATTGGAATGCAATCATGGAAGTTGAGAAACAAGTTTAATTTCGTGACTATGTATCATCTTTATACTCTTTTATTTGTGTGTTATGATTCTTTTACATGGCTTATGCAGCAAATCCAATTTCCACAATCTTTGATTTCAATGCACAGTTGCAGATCCTGGAATTGCTTGACAATGTAAGAATCATAGGTTTTCCATATTTATTCTTTGCAGCTATTTCTTTGGTCTGTCGAGGCTTTGCTTTACATTAAGCTTGAATTCTTCTAAATGCCTGATGTATTAGTGCCCAGATATTTTTCGAATAAATTTGGCATATCCAAATTAAAAAATATTAATTCTTTTTGTAAAACATAAAGAGAATGATCTTACATTGATTCCGTTAAGGGAAATTAGGGAAAACCAACTTGCAACGTTGAATGTGTGTAATTATTCTTATGCAACCAGAAAAATTATTTACTGTATATCCTATTGTGTCAACTTTCATTAAGGCCATTTCAGTGCTACCACAATTTGACATTGTTTCTATGCAGGCAGTTGTGGAATTCTATTTCCTAAGAATTTTTGGGTGACATTCTTGTGTTGTTTATATGCAGGCAATTTTCACTGCTGGATACAAAGCTGTATTGCACATTCATGCTGTTGTTGAAGAGTGCGAAATTGTTGAGCTGCTGGAAGAAATTGATACAAGAAAAAAGAAGGAAAGTGATCCAAAGAAAAAGAAAGCAAAGAAAAGACCTCTTTTTGTAAAGAATGGTGCTGTGGTCATGTGCCGGATTCAGGTTCGCTAATAAATTATTGCTTAGATTGGTTGGTGACATGTTGCCTGAATGCTACTCACTAGATGTATTGACAGGTGAATAACTTGATATGCATTGAGAAATTCTCAGATTTTGCCCAGCTTGGAAGATTTACTCTTCGAACCGAAGGTGGTATATAGATTTTCTATAATTATTAGCTTAGTTAGCATACATATTCTGGGGTTGCTGATGAGTAACGGGGTGAACTTACAGGGAAAACAATTGCCATCGGAAAGGTGGTTGATCTCCCACCTGCGGGGAGCACTAGCTTTTCCTCTTCCAACTCTGTGTAAAAATAGGTACTACACATTTCTGATTTATCTAATTCTTTATTGCCTGATTGTTGCTGTTGCAGTATATCTTTTTCCATCTTGTTTTCAGAAACTTCCATGGAAATGCCTTTACACGAGTAGATCTTTGCAAACTTACATCCGAATTCTGTTGTATGCATGGGAGGAATACTAACGAAGAGTTCCAAATGTTATTATTGCGGCCGTCTTAAGATTTGTGCGCTACGAGAAATGCGAGTACTATTTTCTTCTGCCCGGCTTATAAATATCGATGGGTGCTTAGATGTATAATATTATATTTAAACAAGACATGGTGCATTTTTATATGAGGACTAGGCTACTTCAAGTTAGAAGGTTCCGTTGGATTCCTTGTCGTTGAGCATGAATTTGCTTGAATCAAATTCATGGGTGCATCTTTTTGCTTGAATCATACTGTGGTCGGAGATATTCATGTTGCACATGTCTAGGGTTTCTCAATCTAGAGGCGTCCTAATGTTATTTTGTACACGTTGTCCGGGAATGAGTTCTGGATGGTTGAACATTGTTTTCATGTTATACGCGCTACCTAGCGGTGGACTTGGATCAATTGCATTATGTTCTGCTGTAGGCTTTATTTGTAGGCTTTATTTGTCTGCTAGCTTTCCTCCTTTCCTAACCGGTTTAGAAGTTTGAGTGCCCTGTTTGGAACTTTCGAGTTCATTTATCCTGTAGTCGTGGTCTTCTTTTCATCCTTGACAGGTTTGGAATTTTAGACCTTGAGTTCGGAACTTTGAGTGCAAGTCATCCTTCAACTTTCTTCTTGGCTGGTTTGGAAGTTCAAGCTTTGCTCAGAACTTCTGAGGTCATGTGTTGTGTCTAGTCACTGTTGACTTATCTTTTACGATCAATTTAAAACTTTGAGTTTATGTTTAGAACTTTCGAACTTGATCATTAACTAGTCACTATTTCTCTTTCTTTCGAGACTGTCTCGGAATTCTTTCTGGTTAGTTTGGAACTTCCAAATCGTGTGCTTTTAACTTGTTTGGGTAACCTTCTGTTCAAAACCTGGATCAAATCAGATGTCTAAAAAGCGGAGAACGTGAACGACTTTGGTGTCCATGGTGACTGAAGTTCATCGATCGATATAAAAAAACATTTTACATTTGTTTTAGACTTACAACTTAAGGATAATTGCATGCTACTTTGATGTTTTGTAAAACTAATTTATAATAAGTCGACGAATTTATCATATATTAAGCTTATCCAATGCGATAAAAGGTAAGTAAACTGGGAAGATGACAAGGACCACTGAGGTGATAGTTTAATGATTGTAAGATTCTTTTAAAATTTTGAGATCTTAAATTTGAATATTTACTTTAAAAATATGTTATTCAGTTTTTTTTTATAATTCACAACTACACGTCTTGTGACTTTAATACCACTCAGGGTAAAGACAGGGGGATGACGACGCCGCCCAAGAGTCCGCTTACGGCAAACTACATGCAAGCGTGGTGAGACTTGCTTTGGTGGACACCATTCGATCCCCATAGCAGACGGAAGCCACGCGATGGACTGATCCAGAGAAAAATAAAACAGTTCGTCAAAAATACTTACGATGATTTTGGTGTAGACATCGAGATTTGTTTATTTTTTCATGAATAAGATCCATTTGAAAATTACATTAAAACCAAACCGACGACATAAATGCTTTTTTTAAGTGGCAACAGACGCATCGGATTTTTAATAATAATTAAGGGGCATCCACGCCAGTTTTTAAATTCGAGTTGCGTCGGAACATTTCTTTCCACGGTTTTCTTGGACCATGAAAAAAAAATAAATAAATACCCACGCTGGGAGGCCATGCCCGCCGCAGGCCTGCAACTACTTGCTTCCCGCGCTTAACTCGTCCCCGTCCTTGCTGCTCTTCCACTCCGTCCTCGAATCCGCAAGATTTCTGCGTTTCTTCCGAGGACTTGCGCGCAGTTCGCGTTTCCGATGGACGAGGTACGGCCTCTCTCTCTCTCTCTAACCCGAGGTGCAAATGCTCTTGCTCCAATTCCATCGGCATCGATCTACTGTTTGGAACAGGCGAGGGGGACGTTTATTGGGAACCGTGTCGTCGGGATTCTGGCGGAGGCCGCCAACATGTGGGAGAGGAGGGCACCTCTGGCGCCGTCGCATTGCGCTCGACTTCTGCACTCCAATAAGTGCAGGACCGGGGTCGATCGGATCGTCGTGCAGTCCAGCACGAAGCGCGTGTTCCACGACTCTCAGTACGAGGACGTCGGCTGCGAGGTGTCTGACGATCTTTCCGAGTGCGGCCTTGTTCTGGGAGTCAAGCAACCCAAGGTTGCTGGATGCGTTTGTGTTGTCTTGATTTTTAGCGCCTTGATGGGGATTGAAGGCTTCCAGAACTCACGTCTCCGTTGTGTGTCCGTCTGCAGTTGGATATGATCCTGCCCGATAGAGCTTATGCCTTTTTCTCTCACACACACAAGGCGCAGAGAGAGAACATGCCTCTGTTGGATAAGGTGGAGCTTTTGTGGGTCCCTTTAACAATAAATTTTGAATTTGGTAATGTTGTGGCATCTCGTGTGATTGATCTTCTTAACTGTTTGCATGCAGATTCTTCTTCAGAAGGGAACTTTGTATGACTACGAGCTTATTGTTGGAGACGATGGTAAAAGACTGCTTGCTTTTGGGAAATTTGCTGGTAGAGCTGGAATGATAGATTTTTTACACGGTCTTGGAATGAGTAAGCTGGTTTTTTGGTTTCTCACTGGTGTCTAATTTCTTGCAACGTGTGATTTACCTTTCGTAGTTTTGAGTAGTGGAAGTGGCGGTGAGTAGTCCAACCAAAGAAGTAGCGACCAATAGATCTAAATGGTGACAACGTGTTCATGTGGTTGGTTAAGGCACGATGCTTGTTGTTTTAGTAATTTTTTCCGTTGGAGGATGTGTAGATGATTGAGGAGTTGATACCGAAGAAAACATTCTTTCCCCTGACGTTTTATCTGCTTTTAGCCTCAGAATATATGGGTTTTTTTTTAACAAACCTCAGGATACCTGAATCTTGGTTATTCAACACCTTTTCTTTCACTCGGAAATTCCTATATGTATTCATCTCTGGCTGCTGCAAAGGCTGCTGTTATTGCTGTCAGTGAGGAGATTGCCACGATTGGATTGCCTTCTGAAATTTCTCCTGTAGTCTTTGTCTTCACTGGCTCTGGAAACGGTAAGTTTTAATTTTGTTGGTTATGCTTATTCTTGTAGTGGATTCAAATGGTTTCCTTGCCTAGCATGATCATGAAAAAATAATCAGAAAGATGATTCTAGAGCTACACAAGCTTAAGCTATTTAAAATATGGGGAGTCAAGAACTTTGTATCACTAATATTTCCTGTTTCTGTAACTTAACATATAATTTATTTACTTTGTTGCCTCATTGTTATAGAGATGGAGCATCCAGGTCATCACCTTGTTTGCCTTGGTGCCAGTATCCTTATTTTCTTTCAGAAATTGCCATGTTCCATGCCCATACCATATGTGTTTGAGTCCAACTTCTTTGCATCCATCATTCCCCTAGTAGAGGCTATGACCTATGAGTACCATGGTGATAAACAGGTGAGTGTTATACTGCTATATACACAATATTGAGTTAACTACTTTAATCACCCTTAGTTGGGAAGAACAGATTAGTGGCATTTTCTTTGATACAAGTATAATATGGAATATGTAATACTCAGTGTTGGAGAAGACATAGAGAATCCTTCTCTCTCATCTAGTCTATGGTCTTCGTTGCCTCTAGGACAATAAGATTGTTGTCCTCAATATGCTTCTTTTTTTCATGGAAATTTTACTGTTGTCCTGCATATGCTTCTTTCTTTCATGGGAAATTGTGAGGAAGACAGAAGCTTGGTTATTACATAGAACCCTACTTGTATTCTGCAACAAGATCTTGTGTAGGGTCTTCAATGGCTCAATCACATTACCTCACATGGTGTATGCACCATAGCTCCATAATCTTTCTCAGCACTAGGTCTCTCACAAAAATTAGCTTCTTGCTACAAAGCAAACTAATTCATTACTGTAATAAAATTCTAATATTGAATAAAAATTTCTCTTCATGATACTTTATGGCATTTCCTTGATCAAGTTTTTTTTGTTATCACATCATCATTTTTTTGCAGTTTCTCAGGGTGCACAAGAGATCTTTAAGCTTCTTCCACATGTATTTGTGGACCCCCGCAAACTTCCAGAAATATTTGAGAAAGTAACTTTCAGTTCATAGAGCTTTTTCCTCTAGGTTAATATGTTGAGACAGATTAGACATACTTTTGCTACTGAAAACCTTTCTTTTAAAGTCTGTTGTGTAACTTGTATGTTACATTTTTTAATGTGCTAAAAATTTCGAAGTTTAGTCCCATTTGAACTGGACTGAATAAATCAATCAGACCTCTCATGGAGTCATGGATAATTCTAATGTTATTCATGTTTATATCATAATTATCAGTTGTATAATTTTTTTGGACCTCATTTAACTAATTTTAGTGTTAAAAACAACAATAATTGCAATTATGTGATGTGCTGGGTTTTTGAATCCAAATAATGCAGACATGACACCAAAATATGTTGGCTTTTGAATCCTCAGAAAAGTAAATTGGTTGGTTCTGTTTCTGCATGAAAGTTGACCCTAAGAAAGCTATTGGAATAGCTTGACTTGTGGTTGGGGAGGTGTTCAGTGAGGAAGTAGCCACCGTGACCCTAATTACATTAAAACAGGGTATATATGCAATAGGTATTGATGGGCTATATTGGACCCAGTCCTAAATACATGATTTCACACTCGAACAAGAGGAACTATGGAATTCTAATTACTAGTTTCTTCTTTGCCACTACATGGTGATTTTCTCATTGTTTGAATTTTTTAACAGATGGAAATATTTAATTTGCGTTTTGTTGTATCCATTTATTGAGACTTGGAAGATATTCATTTTCTCTTTTGATTGCCTTAAAGTATAAGTTTTTTTCTTCACATCAGTGTGTTCTTCGCTAAATAAATGGAGAATTCATTTTCAATGTAGAATGCTGATCTTAGTCAAGATTCTCCTTTATCAAAGAGGTTCTTCCATGTCTATGGTTGCATTGTAAGATGCGAAGATATGTTTACGCCAAAGGATCCAGAAAAAAGATTTTCTAAAGTGCGTATATCTTTCCTTTACTCTTGATGAGGCAATTTTTTTGCCTAAAAAATTAACTCTAGAAAGTAGAAACACTGCTTATTAGGTGATGTGTTAAGTGTGTGACTTCCTGAATTTTGAATTATTGTAACTAAAGTCTTAATGCATCTGCAGGCTGATTATTATGCACATCCTGAGCATTATGTACCTGTTTTTCATGAGAAAATTGCTCCATATTCCTCTGTGATTGGTAAGCTATATCATTTTCCTTGACATCTGCCGAAGTGGCAAGGTCACAAAGTGGACTTACATCTCATCTGTTTTTTGACGTACATGCATTGATCAATTAATATTTATTTATCAGTGCTGTTCAAATGCCCAGAATATACTGTGAATTTTGTTTCTGTTTATTTTAGTGAAGTATATCAGGATACCATTTTTTCCCTGTGAATATGCTCCTGGTTTTTTTCGCTCTTGGAATATTCTTTTCTTGTTATTTTTCCTCGTGATAATCTCATAGTCATGGTTATATTGATTGTTATCACTATTTTTGGCAGTTAATTGCATATATTGGGAGACAAGGTTTCCTCCATTGCTCACAACAATTCAGTTGCAAGAACTAATAAGAAACAGATGTCCTCTTGTTGGAATCGCAGATATAACTTGTGATGTTGGGGGTTCCATACAATTTGTTAATCAAACCACTACAATAGAGATGCCTTTCTTCAGGTATTTTTTGACTTATTAATTACAAGCCTACCTTATATTGCCAGATGGTTTTCTATTCTAAAGACCCAAGAAATGTATGAAAGTAGATTGATATTAGTAAAAACAATGTGAAGCTAAACCTATTACAAATACATAATCGTACTAGATTATTTACTGTAACACTCCATTAGGTAAGAGAATCTAGTTTGCAAAAGATTCAATAAAAACTTAAATATAGTTAAAAAACAGAAAATATATAGAGAAACATTAAAAAATCAGTTGTTATAGCAGTAGTAGTAAAAGACAATAGTAGTTGTTGTAGTAGTAACAACAATAGAAATAACTTAAGATAAGTTTAAGAAGAATTATCTCAGATAGTAGTAGATTAACTATTGGATGATACAATCTAAAATAGTAAAACAGATAGACAGATGTGGTTTATTCTCAAGAAACAGATAGATGTGATTTACTTCAAGAATTTTTATGCTCCCTTCCTAAATTTCTCACACTTAGACTTTTAAAATATGGACTTTAACATCATGTGAGGACATAAGAAATGGGTGGAAGTAAGTTGATATTAGCAAAGACAATACCTTTCTATATAGATGCTACAAAGACATGATCATGATGACACTAGCAATGTGAGATTAAATCTACTATACACGTATAATATTAGTATATTATTTACTAACATCTATATCATCTCTTCTTTTGTACTTCACCATTATTTTGTAAATATTCCTATATTTATTATTTGAATTTTCCATATTTAAGATGTTGACTGAACTAATATTTTCTAGGATGTCAAAAACTATCTAGTGTACCAATGGCTAAATATTATTGAAAGTGATTAAATTAATTTATGTATGGAAAATTGTGTGGAGAACACACCCCTTTGTAGGTTTTGATGATGTTAAATTAAAGATGAAAGACTTAAAAAGGAATGAAGACTTATCAAGAAGGAATGAAGATGTAGGCATGGATGAAGTAAATGAAGGACTAGGCATAAAAGGTGAAGAGCCAAGGATGAAGAATGAAGAGAGAAGAATGAAGATGAAATCAAGAGGAAAAGATTACTCATTCACAAATGTTTGGACACTAGGATAGGACACTCACATAGACTCTAAGTTCATACCTAATAAAACCACACACAGACTAAAACGGTGTAACAAAATTCACCATCGTTACAATGTTTTGTATTGGAAACACTTAGGGCTGATTCTACCAAAAATCGTTATAACGGTAAACCCCTTCATTATAACGATTTCAGTTACCTTAGAAAAATCTCAGAAAAATCCCAAGAAAAATCTAGGAAAATCCATTACCAATAGAATTTTCCTGACTTAAAATTCGTTATAACAATGGAAATTTTTGTTATAACGAAATTGCTTCATACCTTATACTTAAAAAAAAACTCTAGAGAGAATTCCATAAAAAAAAATCCTTAGAAAATTTGATCTATCATAGATTATCCATTCCAGAAAAATGGAATTTCCGTTCTAAAAAAATGGAATTTCCATTTCGGTAAAGCATAACCCATTCTAGTAAAACAGAATTTTCGCTCCATCAAAATGGACATTCTGTTCTGGGCTTGCATGATTTTAAGTATTCATCAAAATCATTATAATGATGATATATTCATTATAACGAACCTTCCTGGTAAAACTTAGAGAACCATTTTTGCAAAATTTTGTTATACTAGTAAGCCCTAATGGTATAATGATTTGGTATTTTCTTCAAACAATAACTTTCAGAACATGGATCAGAATAATGAATATTATAACGATAAAAATAGTTGTTCTAGAAAATCTGACCATTAGTAAAAATGTTATAATATTTTGGGAAAATGTTATAATGATTTTCTCTGGAAAACTAGCCGTTAATCTTGTTTAAATCCTATAAATAATAGTGATTAACAACATAATTAGACACCTTTTAACACATACTTAGTACATGTACACACTAAAGCCTTCAAAGCACATTCGTTCATCTTTGGAGCACATTGCAAATCTGTTGGAAGGTTCTTGAAGGTGCCGAAACTAAAGTTCTCATCTCAAAGCATCATTCAAGGTGATTTCATTTTGTAATTGTGTTGTAAGAGGTTAATTTCTTGTGGTTGGTTTTGCTTGTGTTCGATTAAAAACACAAGTGGTGTGCTCTTGGTTTGGAGTTATTAGTTGAAAAGTTTCACTGTAAATTCTTGTTGGTTAGAGAGTTGGATTAAGAACTCTCGAAGTGTGTTGGTTGAGGAGTTGTATCAGAAACTCCTGTTGTAGTTGATTGGATGTTGCACCAAAAACACCATTTGTAATCATTTATGGTGATTAGTGTAGGCTTAAGCATTGTTGCTTGAGGGTAGATGTAGCTTTTTGGTGAACCACCTAAAAAATTGTCTTGTGTGTTTTATTTTTTCTGCATCTGAATTGTTACTTGCATACTAAGTTAAAAACCATTATTCACTCCTCTTTAGTGGCCGATTTCGATCCTAACAAATTGCATAGCCTAGATAAAAATGTTAACTAGTGAACGATACACTAGTTTCATTCTTTTTGACTTGATTCATATTTATGTTAGTGTCTTTGATTTAAAAAATATTTATATCTAAATATGTATTTCATTTCCTAGGTACGATCCTTTCAGTGGTTCTTACTACCATGACATGGCGGGCGATGGCATAATTTGTCTTGCCGTTGATATCCTTCCTACCGAGTTTTCAAAAGAAGTAAGCTGTTTCTTTTGACAAAATATTTTACGTACAAGTGCTCAAAAAAACTATTTTACATACAAGGGTAAAATATTTTCTTATTCTGAAAACTTATCACCTTTTTGTCATGGAAGGCTTCTCAACATTTTGGTGATATATTATCCAAGTTTATTGGCACCTTGGCTTCAAGTAGAAGCTTGTCAGAGCTGCCTCCCCATTTAAGAAGTGCATGCATAGCCCATAAAGGTGTTCTTACATCCTTATATGATTATATTCCTCGTATAAGGAACTCTTCTATAAGGTAACATTATCCCTGTTTTCATTGATAGAATTCAGACTTTTCCCCCCTTCATTTTGAATTGATATATGATTTCCTTGTGTTTAGGGTACTAACGGGTAATCAAATCTGAGATAAGAGTGTTATATCCTTACTGTTCATTGATTATTTATATAGCATGCAATACAACTATCATATAACATCCTCAAATTCAGACTTGATTGGGTTGTAGAAATTTTTTAATAGATAACCTCCTTGTGACGTCTCCTGGTTCAGGTTCTCTGTGTTTTCAAACTCTATATTTACATGTCTTAGCTCTTTGAGGTAATGGTGACATGTCTGAGATTCCCTAAAGACGCACTACTTCAACTCTGAACTATAGTGCATTATACAAGTACTATTTCTTTTATAGGTTTTACACTTTTACTCAATTACCAAGTTATTCTAATTCCTGGATATTGGTTGAGGAATCTTGGCTACTTGTGTCTGCAATTTTCAAATGTTGAAGTAGCAAAAAACATGCATGCTTTTAGCAATCGTTTCTTGTATATATGCATAACAAGTTTATACTTCACACACAAAATCTGTCCATGCTTCTTAATGAAACTATAACAATATGCAATCAAACTTGCAATTTGCAGTGATTCATCAAGAAGTACACTTGAAATTGGACAGAGAAAGTACAGCACACTGGTAAGAACAAGAATTTTGTTAAGAAAATATGATTCTTATTTAAACTAAACAAGCCTTAATGCTTAGAATTGAAACATGATGGCTGATTTTTCTTATTTATGTGACTTTTAAGTTTTGGGTGACTGAGCTTTCTGAATGCTGATTAATTGGCAGGTATCACTTAGTGGTCATTTGTTTGATAAATTTTTGATAAATGAGGCCTTGGATGTTATTGAAGCTGCTGGTGGGTCTTTTTGCTTGGTAAAGTGTGAAGTTGGCCAAAACACAGATGCTATGTCATACTCTGAACTTGAGGTAAAATTTTCACTCAACACTTTTTTTTGCTGCTTGCAGACATTCAATTTGATATGAACTTTTATTATTTTTGGAATTAGCTAGAGGATATGGTGTTCATGCATTTACCTTACACATCAATTTCTAATATTATGGTATTTTCAAATTAAAAGAAAAATTCTATAAAATTGCTATTCTCCCAGCAATACTTTATGGGTCTAAAACATGATTATATGTAAAAACCTAAGTTTCTAAGATGTGTATGCTTAAATGGATAAGTGGTAATATTGTATGAGATAAGTTAAAAAATGATTTTATCATGAACAGATTAGGAATTACACCAATTGATGATAAAGAAAAAATTGGCTTAAGTGGTTTAATCATTTCCTTAAGAGACCAACGGATACGCTAGTTAGGAGAGGAAAATTAATTAATGCAAATAAAATTAAAATAAGTAGAGATAGGCCTTAAACTATGCAGTTAGGAATTGTAAAAAAAGATCTAAATTTATGTAATTTAAATGAAGATCTGAGCATAGATAGAATACATGGAAGAAAAGGATTTCATGTAGATGACCCTGCATAGTACATTGTTTTGTTATTGGTATTTTCAATAGTTGATAGAAGACTTTCTTAGTATCTAGTGTCCAAACTTCTGATCTTGGAAACACAAACAAAACTCAAACAGATAAGCATTGTTGAAATACTTTCCTAATAATCCTTGGACAATGAGAGAAGGGTCCTTCATAATATAAGGACAATGTTCACCACATCACACTCGATGTAAGACTATTCTAATAAGCATAAAAATTGTTAAATCATGAGGGACACATGATGGCAAAATTGTTAAACCATGGAGGATACATGATGGCACAGTTAAGATGGTGGATGTATAGATGGATCATTTAAAATACTGAGAAGTGAAGAGGTAAGCTGCCTATATAAGAGAGAATTTCAAAGATTTTTTATGAAAAATAGAATCTATATATCATCATCATCAAACATTCCTCGTTTGCAATATCTACCAATAATATGGAGAGGTACCACAAAAAACACAATATGGAAACAGTTTTAGGATTGCACTAATGCACATAGTTGAATTATACTGATCAAGAGCATGTGAAAATGAAAATTTGTTGGCTTGACTTAACTTTCTCTCATTTCTCCATGAATCTTGCACCCCTTAAACAACTTCCTTTTATTGTTACCTTCTATTCATCATGGTACTAAATGCTGATGCATTAAAATTTCACAACAGATGTCCTGTTTTTAATTAATGTAAGGAATCTGATATCAGACTGATGTTGAAAGCTTCAAATGAATTCATATATTGTACTTTGTTTCTATGTTTAGATAACAAGATGTCAACATACCATCATTTTTCCAATATGTTTATATTTTCAATTTTCCAAAATCTTGCTCTTTATAATTCTCAGACGATAATTGGGATTTCCTAGTTGCTTTGCTTACTTTTAAATTGGTTCTGATTTTTTAGTTTATTGCGATTTTATTTTTAATCATGTATTGTTTATGTATGATCTTATTGGATTCCAAAAAGCCCTCTTTATCGTGAGTAGATTATGGGGCAAAGCTGTGTGTTATGCTTTGAATGAGTTATTTAGTCTTTTCACTTATTGTTTCAGTTTTGTGCCTCACATGCGCCTCCCCTAATCCTCATTGTATTTTTAATGTTTGAATGCATGCCATATTCTTTTTGTATTAATTTGTAGAGTCGATATAGATGGAATTAGTAAAAGGCCGCCTCTGTTTTGAAGAGATTGTATTCTTATTCTCTTTTAGTTTTTTTGGTAAGTTTGTTTTATGATATTATGTTGGATTTTCTTGAAATGTTTTTCTTATTTCTTCCTATGTACCTTTCCTTTCTTACCTATCAGATGAAATACGTTTTTCAACAGGTTGGAGCAGATGACCTGGCCACTTTAGAGAAAATAATTGATTCCCTGACCTTCATTGCTAACTCAAATAATGAACTTGGGCTTCCCAATATATTAAATAGCAAAACAGAAGTAAAGTTTACAAAAGTCAATGAAAGTACTGCAGTTGGGAAAAAATTGGCCAAGAAAATGGCTGTCCTAATACTTGGTGCAGGTCATGTGTGCCGTCCAGCAGCTGAATTTTTGTCATCCAGAGGGTTCATGTCATCCAGAGATTGCTTTAAAAGCTACCAAGGATCAAGTATCAATGAAGTTGATCATATTGAAGTTATTGTAGCATCACTTTATATCAAGGATGCTGTGGAGGTTTCATTTTAACCCATTTTTTTGAAAATTTTCCTAAACATATTTATACGAGTTCCATGTGGATGCTCCTAGGATGGGAGTTAGTATGGAAATCACTGAATTGTGTTTTCATTTAGAAATTATCTCTAAATGTATTATACTGTTGTCTAGGAAACGTGAGTTGAAAAACCAACACTTGCAAAAAGTTCTACTTAAATTTTTGGTTCCTTGTTCACAATGACCATTTGGACCCTACGGAGATCAGAGACTATTTGGAATACACATGGGTCTCAATTGACGTCAAAATATTCAAAATCACAACAGAAATATCTCACTTGGTGAAACGCCTGCAGTCTTCTCTATTTAAATTGTATATAGATTTGTAAATAGACAAACAACAAAGACTGCTTTTTCTCAGGGTTTGGTACTTTTTCCTCCAAGTTCATTATTTTCTTTCTATCATGTACTTGGCTAAGATGTTACCATAGAAATAATGCCTCTTGACATTAGCAAATATGTTCCAGACGGTTGATGGTATTCCTAATACAACACCTATTCAGCTGGATGTGATGGACATTGAAAGTCTCTCAAAATTTATTTCACAGGTACGTATACTGCAAGGCTTCTCTTCATGGTTCAAACAGGCCATGTTTTTTATATTAGGAACTGAGTAATTTTGTCATTCTATTATCACCAGTGGAAGAATGTAGTTTGATGATTCTGATATGAGTTCTCAGAATTTATAAATTATGTATTGTCCCGGGTTCAACCTTGATAGTATAGATATTGATATTTGAATGTATTGTTACTGGACATTTTTAGGTAGAATAGGTCGGAAACTCTAACTCCTTGCTTCTGTTGTGAAAAACCACACACATTACATTTTATCTTCTCATTTACAAAATAACAAGATCACCTCATATGTCTCTTGAAAATCTTGAAGTCCATTGCAAAGATTATTTAAATTAGGTTCAAAAATCAAGTTTGTCATTGTTGCTTTTGAATGAAGGAGCTGTTTAGTGAGTAAATTCATTTAAAATTGTCCTATTCTCGGCCTGATACAATTCCATGTAGATCTTTATCATTATGGACCTATTATCCCTAAATAATCCTTCTGTATTTATCTTCACCGTGGAATGTGAATCCCTGTGGAATTTATTCTTCTGCTTTCCCTCAATTGGAAATTGGTTGAGGCTCGTTGGTTCTGATTAGTTAAAGATTTCCTTATGCTGAAGATTCTGGGACATGGTCTAAAGAAAAGAAATTGACTCCTTTAGATGAACTTGGACAGTCTTGCCCTTGGTGATCTAGTGGAACCCATGGAAAGAAAGAGATTGAAGGATTTTCAAGGAGAATCAATAGATTATGACTGCTAGAAGGACAGAAATATTAAAATTATATTTTGTTTTGAAACAAAACTATTAATACTGTATTGGAATGGAATTTCAGTGGTACTGGCAACTTAGAGATAAGCAGAGACTCGTCTGTTTGGCTTCGACTTTATCTGGCTGCAAGGATTAAGTTCTACCAGTAGTTTTGCTTTTCTCTCCATTGTAGCATTTGATCCCTTCTTAGGAACTCTTATTTTGTATTTGTTGCTTCAGTTTTCTCTTGGATAGTCTTCCTTGCTTTAGGCTCCATTGTGTGCAGATACACAATCTTTTCTACAGGTGTCATTTAGTTGATCTAGTGTACAAGTGTTTTCCTTTATAATTTCTGATAGTGATTGGCATGTCTTTTCTGATAACTCAGTTCTTCAAAATTTTCCCCTTTATAAATCAAAAGATTTCAGAAAGTCAGAAATTTATAATTCCCTACTTTTTTGCAGTATTATATTGGAATACAACTTATTATAGGATAAGTAGATGTAAACACGTGGGCTAAATATCATATTATTATAACTCCATTTAAATCTACTTGATATAATTTCAAATTGTCTGCTTTCCCAAGCCCTAACACATTTCAAATTACAGGTTGATGTTGTGCTTAGCTTATTACCCTCGAATTTTCATGCCTCTGTAGCTGATGCTTGCATTGAGGTAGAATCCTCTCATTATATTTCATACATCTACATTCTTCATACTTAGTATCCTCTATCTGTAGGCTTCCTTTTTATCATTAAATTGTAACTTTTTTGGCCCATTTCTTAGCTTCTTTATTTTATTACCTGGTGATAACTTTTACCAGTATAAGTTACTATGATAAAATATTTGCTTGCTATTTGCTATTGTTTACCATCATTACATCACCAAAGTTATTGTGAGAATAAGCTTATAGGAACTCCCTCTCCAAATTTTACCGGACTATGTGTGAACTTGTCAAACTCATTGTTTCAAAATTGACATGGACTTGGATTTTTTCTATTTTTGTGCGTCATTTTATCATAGGACCAGTTTTAGTTTGGTCCTTTCTTTGGAAATTATTTCCCAAAACTATCTTGAAGTTTTTTACTTTTAAATTAACATTCAATTGTTTGATGGTAATAACATGATTTTACCATCTTTGAGGATTCCCATGGGAACTACGACTTCTGGCTTTTTTCTGGGTTGATATTTCCAGTTATGCCTTTTCTCTATTTTTTGCTTTTGGTCAAACTATCTTCTATGTTTTTGAAATGAATTGTACATTTTTGTACATTAAATCTGTGTTGGAATTTGATACAGTCTCTTGCTTCATGCCATTACCAATTTTTTATAACACATACTTCGTCAATTTCTTTGATTCGGTGGATAGATTATGCACTCTGGTTAATTCCTTCTAGTTATACACTTCAATCTTTTGCTAACCTTCAAGGCTAGTATTGTTATGTGGATGAGGTACGCCCTACCACCATCAAACTTGACATGCCCTTTTGGTGGGTGGGTCTGTATGACATGTTTATTCTTTGTTTATACAATCAGATGAGCATGATGCCCCTTTCAATTTTCAAGTCCACTGAAAGGATGTCTGCTGCTATAATTGTATTAATATCTATGACATTTGACCTGATTGCAGTGCTTATTATTTTTGAAATATTGCAATTTCAAAAGTAATGTTTCTAACATTACATTTTTCATATTTTACATTAACTAGAGCTAATTAAAACACAAGAAAAATCAGGTCATTTTTTCTCCAAGCTTTTGTCTGCTATATATATTTTAGTTCCTATAAGTATGGGAAATTATTTTTGTACTCAGGTGATAAACCTCTTTTTACATTTTGTAGCACAAAAAACATCTTGTAACTGCAAGTTATGTCAATGATTCTATGTCAAGATTAGATGAAATGGCAAAAGTTGCTGGAGTCACAATACTTTGCGAAATGGGCCTTGATCCTGGCATAGGTTGTTCTCCTTCCAGGTTTAGTTTTATATGAACTCAAAGTAAATTCAATTAATTCTATTGAATGATTTGCATGTCTCATCCGTTGGTGATTTGGTTATATGCATCCTTTTCTCAATGAAGATCCCTATAGTGATATCATATATGTTGAAAATTGACATATTAATGCCCAGATGTTCCCAAGTTCCAAAAATTCCTGATTCCATGCTTGTATTGGATCCTGTAGCTGTGCTTTTTCCATCATGGCCTTCCACACCTAAACTGACTGAAATTTCCCTTTGCTAGATCATATGCTGGCAATGAAGATGATTGACGAAGCACATCTCAAGCAGGGAAAAATAAAGTCATTTGCTTCTTATTGTGGAGGATTACCATCTCCTTCTGCTGCAAATAATCCACTTGCCTACAAATTTAGGTATGCTTATCTTTTCAATTGTTTTGAGGTTTTACATATCTATTTTAATGAATTTACTATAGTTTATGTCTATGTTTCAAATATCAATATCATATTAAGGATTGGTCTTTTGAAAAAAGGAAACATATTAAGAATTGTTTCAATAAAAACACTACCTTTTGTGAAAATGGTCAAAAAAATTTAAATTTCAACTTACAACTCAGAAATAACATAAATCAATATATGATAACTAGATGATTATCATTGATAAAATGTCAATTAAATATACATATAGCAGTTGCATGTGTTTCATGATTTTCATAGTTAAAAAATTTATGGATTGTACGATTTTAGAATAAATTATAAATTTTTATTCCTATAATATAGTTAATATATTTTTAACAAAATCTCACTTGAATTAATAAAAAAATAAATTTTATAAGAATAGAAGAGTTATATAAAAAAGTAATGTTATTCATAAGCAAATATAATTTTAAAAAATATTTACAATTTTTTTTGATTTTGTAATACTTATCTCATTTTTTAAATATAATTTTTTATGCAATATTTTTCATTTTTCTCTTCTCTCTTTTTTTCCTTTTTCTTTATTTTTTTTCCTTTTTTCAACTTCTCTCTTTCTACACTTTTCATTTTCCTTTCTTTTCTTTCACTCACATGTTCATCACCCTCTCTCCTCTTTCCTCATCCGTCCCCTTCCCTGGCAAAAACCCTAATGGGTTATCGCTATCATAAAATTTGAAATAGCTTTTGACAAAGCTTTTAGCAATCAATGGATGCTTCGGCAGATGAAAAGGAAGCCTTTGGCAAAGGATTCGGCAAACATTCTTTATAAATTTATGATTACTATTTATTATAGATCTTAATTATTTAAATGTTTTGCTTGCTTTTATTGATCTCATGGCTAAGTATATACCTTCATTATTATTACTATTTTCATTGAACCTACATTCTATATATATTCTTTTTGACTTATTCAATCTAAATCCTTTGCACTCTAAAATATTTATATAATTACAAAATTTGATGTTGAGCATGTGCCCCATGTCCCTCTATGGTGGCTTTGCCACACTGCTAATCTTATTGATCAGCCTGAAGTAATTGATCTATTTTCAATCTATTTACATTAGCTGATTAATCACATATGCTGTTTTCAACTATTTTGCATCTCTAATGACTGGAAATTGTTGTTGCATTAAACTTCTTTTCATCTGCAACAATTTTATCATGCATTAAATGCATCTGCAATAAATTATTCCAAACATTTTTTACTGTAGGATTCTTTTTATCTTGAACAATTCTATGTATTGATGTATTTGCAATACTTATTCCAAAAGCTTTTTTACCAGAAGATATCTTTCACTTTGGTCCTTATCACAAACTGAGGAAACATCAATATTTTTATTGAGTATGTTGCTTTGCTTTAGATTTGAACATGCAGGTTCCACCTGAACAAGAATTCATGGATTTCTCTAAAAAGAATTTTTGAACTGTTGCATATTCTGGTTGAAAGTGTAAAGCATCATATATTTCCATAAAACAATGATGGAAGACCGATCTTAAACGTAGCATGTGTGGAACTAATAGGAACAAATGACCTTGAAGAAAATATGAATTATTCTTGTAAAACTTTTTCTTGATATGTATACACACCCTTTTATCAGATTGATTTTGAGTATTTCCTTGATTTGAACACGTTATTAGGTTGGTTTGAGTTCACTGTAACTGAGTAATAACTTTTGCATGTTTCACTTGTGACCCAGTTGGAACCCAGCTGGTGCTATTCACGCTGGACAAGTCCCAGCAACTTATATGAATCTGGGGGAAATTGTGTATGTTGATGGTAAGTCGTCCTTACATTGTTTCTTACATTCCTTGTAGCATTAGGAGTTGGTTGACCATAAACTTTTCATATATCTTTAGTTAACTATTGTTGGATGATAGTCTCATATCGGATGTCTTATTAATGAAGATTGAGCGTATAATATAGTGAAAATTTCTTGTACTACTCAACTGAGTTTTGTGAAATGTGAGTTCTATCTATATGGTATTAAAGCATCAAGTCATGAGTTCCACCTCTCACCAAAGTGAAAACATGTGCTGTGTACGTGCGGGGAAGTGTTGAATGATAGTCTTGCATTAGATGTCTTATCGATGAAAATTGAGTCTATAATATAGTGAAAATTTCTTTCACTACTCAGCTGAGTTTTGTGGAACGTGGGTTCTGTTCACAACTATTATATTAAGAAAATCCCAATGTGCCCAACATGATTCTTTGAAATCTTAAATGCCCACAATTGTAAATATTACTTGAAAGGGAAGTTTGGTCATTAAAGGTAAGAAAAACAGTTACAAACACTTACCAAATTCGGATCCAAATCTTAATAATCCATCTTCATTTTAATATTCAAATTATTAAAACAAACAAAATAATCATAATTTCCTATAATTGCATTTGCCAATATCCTTTTTTATATTGTTAATGTGCATTTTCACAAATGTTATGCACGGCCATATTTTATCAATCGTATTATTAGATTTTTATCAATGTAATAAGTTTCATATCTCATATTTATCAGACTTTGATCCTATCCTAGATTCAATTGTTTGACAATATTTGGTTTCTTACATTCCTTGTATGGCTATATAAGCCTATATGGTTGTTTTCATTATTTCTTACATTCCTTGTAGCAGTAGCAGTTGGTTGACCATAAACTTTTCATGTCTTTAGTTAACTATTATATTAAGAAAATCCCAATGTACCCACCATCATTCTTTGAAATCTTAAATGCCCACTATTGTAAATATTACTTGAAAGGGAAGTTTGGCCATTAAAGGTAAGAAAAATAGTTACAAAGACTTGCCAAATTCGGATACAAATCTTAATAATCCATCTTCATTTTAATATTCAAATTATTAACACATAAACAAAATAATCATAATTTCCTATAATTGCATTTGCTAATATCCCTTTTTATATTGTTAATGTGCATTTTCACAAATGCCATGCACAGCCATATTTTATCAATCGCATTATTAGATTTTTATCAATGTAATAAGTTTCATATCTCATGTTTATCAGACTTTGATCCTATCCTAGATTCAATTGTTTGATAATATTTGGTTTCTTGAGAAACAGTACCCTACCTTTCAAGTTTATTTTTTGTTCATTGCTGGTAAATTCTGCAAGGGTTGCATCTTGTAGGAAAATCTCTTTATGACTCGGCCACAAGATTTCGCATACAGAATCTTCCAGCATTTGCTTTGGAGTGTATCCCAAATAGAAATTCCTTGATATATGGTGATTTGTATGGAATTGGAGAAGCATCGACAATTTTCCGTGCAACACTACGCTACGAAGGTTATAAATATAATCAAATTACTGGATTTTATAGGAACAGATGATTTCTCCATGTTAAATGTTCTTACATAAAAATATTTCAATTGGTATCTAATGTAGGGTTTTGTGGAATAATGGGAACTCTGGCAAAACTTGGCTTCTTTAACACAGAAACTCATCCAATGCTGAAAGAAGGCATTCAGCCCACATTTCGTGCCTTTATGGATGACATTTTAGATTTTAATTTTAGACAAGTAGATGACAGTAAAAGATTGCAGGGATCAGTTGTTGATGAAGACGAGTTTGCTAGAAGGATGATTGTCCTTGGATATTGTACTGAAAAGAATGCAGCTTTGTATTGCATGAAGTCTATCAAGTAACAAAATTTAAAATTTTCTACTTGTGAAATGTTTCTCATTGTTAGAAGCTGCAAATCTAGTACAAAATATTAACACATCATAATTCAATAATTTAAAGTTGCATCTAAATTTTTCCTTGATAAGGTTCTTAGGACTTCTTGAAGAGGAGGAAATTCCTCAATCCTGTCATTGTGCATTTGATGTTATATGTTACCGGATGGAAGAGAGGCTTGCTTATTGTGGTAATGAGAAGGTATGTATTTGAATCTTCTCTGAATTTCCTTTATTTAATTCTTCTCTTCACAGTTGAGCAGTGTTTGATATCTGCAGCTTTATAAACCTCTCTGAAATCTAATTTAATTTTCCTAAGTTCCTTGTTTTTAGTTACAGTTAATGTATTTCTGTGATGTTATTAATCTATTAATCAACCTAAAGTAAGGCAGAAATTAATCCTACATTAGAATTATAGAGAGATATTTTAAAGTCCAAAAGATTATTGAATAGGTCAAAACTAAATACATGAAATGTAGGTTCAATGAAAATGAAAATAGGAATAACGATGCAGACATACATTTAGATGGCTATGAGATTCATAAAAGTAAAATTTTTGAATATTTAGGGTCTATAATAAGTAGAAATAATGAGATTATAAAGAATATTATTTGTAAAATTAAAGTAGGATGGATGAACTAGAGAAATGTTTTAGAAGTGTTATGCAATAGGAAAATACCCTTAAAAATAATTCTATAAAATTATCATTTACTCAAATATACTTTATAACATAGAATGTTGAATTGTAAAGCATGAGCATATAAAAAAAGTTAATATTATTAGATGCACATACTTAAATGGATAAGTGGTAATACTATAATAGACAAGCCAAAAATGATTTTATTAGAAATGAAGTATGAGTTGCATTGCATCTATTAAAAATAATAAATAAGAGCAAATTGACTTAAGTGGTTTGATCATATCTTTAAAAGACTAAGAAATGTGCTAAGAGAGGTGAATTAATTAGTGTAGGAGAAATTTAAAAGGTAGACCTAAAATTATTTGGTTAAAAATTGTATAAGTTTTAAATTTATGTAATTCAATTGAAAAATTGATAATAAATAGAAATACTTGGTAAAAAAGAATTCATGTGGTCAACCCCATGTAATGGGATTATGGTACAAATTGTTGTTTTTGTGTTGAACATAGATAAAAGTACATGGAAAAAAAGAGATTCATGTAGTCGAACCCATGTATTTAGATTATGGTTTAGATTGTTTTTGTTGTTGTTAGTACAATTGAATTTTTCCACATTTTGCATTATTTAGTCATGAAAGATTAGGAATTCATATATATGCTATGCCTTTTTGACATAGGTGTAAAGAGGGTGGTATTCATTCATAAGTGGACATTAGTGGCATGCCAAAGGGAATGACCTTTTTCCTGTTTTCTTGTTTTTTTTGGAATGCATTGGCCTGTAGTGACTCAACAGGCATGTTTGAAACTAGGGAGACATTTTGTCACTAAGGGCATGTGCAAGTGGAAGTATTTTTTGGACATTTAGTTTGCATGTCACAAGGAAGATGATATCATCCCAGAGGAAGTGCGCACTTTCTTTGCTACAAAAGACATGACTCTTAGGCTATAAACTTAAGACTAAGACATGACTCGCAAATGAGCTTGTTTTTTTTGTTAGTTCATCAAAGCTTTAGAAGGATCCTAAAAGGTATAGATGCTTATTGTGGAAGTTCATTTTTATTTGATGGTCACCAGGTCTAACCTTTGTTTTTTGTTTTCCTAGTCAATTCATGCTTGAGTCTAAGATGATTCATTGTTAGGGAGTCTTACGAGTACATGCTTGGTCTACAGGAACCATGGTCATTTACAGATAGAGATTTATTTTGATTCAAGACATGTTGGTGACAGAGGAGATAGACAATCTAGTCTATAGAAAATCTAGTATATGTCATAAGTCATGACACACTATTTGTAAGATGATGTGGCTTAGATTCTTTGTAGCAGAGCTTGGTGATACATTATGGCAACCAAGAAATGATCTTTATGGTCAACAATCCTGCATTTCATCAGTGAACCAAAATATTGAAGTGGTTTGTCATTTTACTTGTGACATGGTGATGAGAGGCATCTTTTTACGTTCTACACTCAATCTTCTAAGTAATTTGTAAATACATTCACCAATGGATTGGGTGTTGGGAGTATTTGGAACTTTTTGTACCAAGTATGATTGTATATATATTATAGCTTCGGCAAAAGTGTTGAGGTTATATATTAATATTATTATGTTAGAGTCTTAGTAAATTATATTTTGTTAGATATCTGTTTATATTAAGGTATCTGTAATCCACTAATGCATAATCACTTTTTGATTAATGCAATAAACCTCATTTTTTGCATTCCATATATACTAGTGGAACTACCAGCATTTTTTGCAATTTGTATGCATCCATTTTCTGCCTCTAAATTAATTTCTAGCTTTTAATATGGAACTAGAATGCAATTATGCAAGCACCTTGATTTGCAGATATGTAATTTCATCTTTGATGGTTGATTTCACTTTGAAACTTGAACAACTTATCAAAAGATTGAGGTTCTTAAATTTGAGTGGCAATAAAAATGAAAGAAAATACCAAGTATACACCTTTTCTTTTCAATGCCATTTGTATTGTGTTGTCATAGGATGAGTGGAATATCCTGGAGTTGGTAATGAGGTTAGGGCAGAAGGAACTTAGAAGGTTAGAAGGAATGAATCTTATCAATAATAATAGTGTAGTAAACACACTATCACATTTGGTGGTTGATGTGTTTTGATATAAAAAGAGAAGAAACACTGTAGGATCAGATGACTTGCTGTTAAAGAAGAAAATTTTAATTTTGAGAATAAAAGGGGAATCCCAAAGAACTAACAACCTTGAAATGTATATATCACTAGTAGACATTTGAAGACAATTTTAACCTTTATGATGCTACTACTACATCATCCAAAGACAACTTCCTTGAATTTCCTTAAAAGAAGAATTATTTTGAATTGAGGCTTATGTTGTTAATATTCCGTGAACCACTAAGAACTCTCTTTTTCAGGTAAGAATAGTCAGAAAGCTTGCATATGTGAACCACTAGTTGTCTCTTTTTCAGGAAAAAGGGTATATAGAATCAGTGGATAAAGAGGCATCCGATATATTAGAAATACTGCTGTAGAAAAAATTTTAGACAAAAAAGGATACAACATGAGAATGAGCAAGTAAAGCAAGATTTGTTTCAACAATATGCCTTATGTTTCCTTTTGCTAACGTTGTTTTTGGAGTATGGAAACAAGGAAATTCATGTAGAATTCCATGTTTTTTGCAGAAAGGCAAAGTAGTGAAGTCATATGTTCACCATGACAATCAGTTCACTTCTTGATGTTTATTTTGAATAGATTTCAGCAAGTATTCTATTGCTTGCATAAAGATTGAACTGGATTCCAACCAATAATACTTTGAAAATTCCACTATTAGGAACATAATTTTTATGTCCTGAACCACTAGGAACAATGGCTAGTCCCTATACATTATTACACATCTGTGTAACTGACAAGAAGAACACAATAGACTTCTTTATTTGAAATTGCAGGAGAACGAAAAAATTGTCCACTGGTTTGTGGAGAAGTGATTTGAAGTTTGTGATTTGTCATGGCACTCCCTGCTCCGTCAGTTGTATGTGTGCCATGGAGGCAACTTCACAGTTCTCCCCCTGGAAGCAATGGTGATATGGTGGAATGGAAAGGAAACCCTAGCTGTTTTTCGAGAGGCGGCCTTCTCTCCCCTTAAGACCCAAGTCTTAATACCAGTTCAACAGTAAAGCAACACAACTACTGGACACCCGAAATAAATACAGTCCAAACATAACATAACCCAACCCAACAAAAAGAGACCAATTAACCAACACTTACTTTCTTTGCATGATTCCTTCCTAAGAACATGGGAGACCACCTTGATTTGGAATTGCAAGAGAATGAAAAATTCTAGACTGAACTGTGGTGGACGTGTGTTCCAACCTATAATGCTGTCCACTACTATTCTAGACTGAACTGTGGTGAACTAGGTCCAGCTTACCCGGCTTTGGACCGTCAGCTACCCTTGAGAAGCTGACCTTCTTCTGCTTCCCCAAGATGCAATTCTCATAGCTCTCCAGGCGGACTTCCTTCAGTTCTGGAATTCTTCCACCGACAGCTAACATCTTTAGTCCCTTCTTGCCCATGTGTCCTAGCTAGCAGTGCCACTGCCTGGACACTTCTGTGGTGGCTACCGCCACTGTTATCCGGCCATCCGCCTCACCTCTTGTGAGATATAAAGTTCTTGTCCTCTGGTCAAATGTAACCACCCGGATGCCTTTGGTCACTTTTCACTTGCCGCTTCCAAAGTCAACGTGGTGACCCTTATCGTCAAGTTGGTTGACGGAAATAAGATTTTTGGCCAAGTCAGAGACATACCTCATCTTCTGGAATCTCCACAGTCCCTGCTTCGTTTGGATTCGAACTTCATCTCATTCGAAAACATCCAAACTTGTATTGTTGGCTAGATACCCCTTCTTCACTGGCATTTCCCAATAGTTTTGCAGCAACTCCTTCCAGTACATTGTATGGAATGACGCACCTGAGTCCATTACCCATGTGTCGACTGGATTGTCGACACAATAGATCAAGGCATCACTTGCGTCATTTGCCAATGCATTCACCCCGGCTCCTCTACTGGCTGTCATGTCCACCCTTCTAGGTTCCGGACACTTCGTCCGGAAGTGTCTGAACTTGTCATAGTTCTAGCACTTGATCTCCGCACGGCTCTTGCTCTTGCTACGTGATTTCTACCAGTAGCTGAACTTCCAGCCCCGGGACTTGCTGCGCTCCCTGCTCTCCACGCTGAGCGTTGATGTTGACGGCTCTCTGCTACTCTTCTGGCGGATATCCTCATTCAACACCAAATCCGTCACCTGCCTCATGTCCAGCCTTTCGTGTCCTAGCGAGTTGCTCACAGAAGTCACCACAGTTGACTAGCTAGCCGGTAGTGACGACGACAGGATCAACGCCCGGACCTCATCGTCGAACACGATCTCCATTGAATCCAGGTGGGTTAGGATCGTGTTGAGTTCGTTTACGTAATCGGCTGTCGATGTTCCCTCCCGCATCTTCTTGTTAAAGAGTCTGTGCATGAGGAAAATCTTGTTGGAAGCCATTGGCTTCTCATATGTGTTGGACAGGGCTCGCATGACTCTAGCCGTTATAGTCTTTTTGGTAATGTTGAACATGTTCCTTGCCAATGACAGTCTGATTAGCCCCAAAGTTTTTTTGTCTAAAAGTTCTCACTACTCCTGCTCCATTTTCTCTAGTTTCCGTCCCGATAGCGGCTGATGGAGATTTTTCTGATACAAACTATCCTCTATCTGCATTTTCCAAAATTCGAAATCCTTTTCATCAAACTTGTCGACCCCGTGCTTCCTCTTCTCTGCCATCACTAGCTTTTTCTAGGATCCGGATGAAACACTCCGGCTATCGCTTCCCTATAGTTGAGTGCCACTTCTCCTGTTGGATGTTGTTTTCTCCTGACGACTGCCTGCTCCCAGCAGCACTCACCTCCGAACGTTGCTCTGCTCCGTTGGCTGCCACTTCTCCTGTCAGGTGTCGTCTACTCCTGACGACCGCTTGCTGCACACGACACTCTCCTCCAGACGTTGCTCTGCTCACCCAGCTGTCGATTGGTTCTACTCGGTAGTCGACACCTCCACCTGTAACTACGAACCTACTTCGTATTCTCCAACGATGTTCCCACTTGACCTAGAAGCTCTGATACCAATTGTTGGGAAAAACGATCCTCTTTCCGCGTACCACGATACGGTTGCACGACACTCCTCGACTCGTACGCATCCCAACAGTGCACGTCTCCTTGGGTTGCTCACTAGTGACGAAACACAAGCTCTCTCTCACAGTAACGTATAGCCCTATGACCCTGGTAGTCACCTGTTCTCTGGCGGAAGCCCGACCTTTCACTTTTGTAGTCTAACACTTGGGCACCTGATTGCTCCTGTGCGACTGTCTTGAACCTGATTGCCGCTTGTTTTCTGGCGGAAATCCGTCTCCACTCCCTGTAGCCCTAATAGCTGATGTTTTTTTATTTTATCCCATTGTCTGTGATATTGGATGTTTCATTTTAGTGAATATGAGGTCTGAACTGTAGGCACACATGATTCTTTATTAAGTAGGTTACATAGAAGTTCACAAGCAACTTTTTTCTTTCATAGAATATGTTCATGATCATGTCCACGAAGGTACCCAACAATATTACAAAGGAACACCCATGAAGAAAATTCAGTTCTATTATTAACTTTCCTTGTAAATTTCTGTGGCAAGGGTGTTTCGTGTTTGCTGATCCAACATTGGTGACTTGATAAATTGCAGGATATGGTACTTTTGCATCATGAGGTAGAGGTGGAATTTCCTGATGGCCTGCCCAATGAAAAGCGTCAGATGACTCTTCTGGAGTATGGCAAAGAAGACAATGGAAAAACCACTACTGCAATGGCTTTAACGGTTGGTGTTCCAGCAGCCATCGGGGTTCTGGTACTCGGCTTAATTTCCAAAACCACTCACCAAATGTTCACAGGAGACATCATTCCTTCCCCTTACTTGTCATTGTCTTTTGTTTGTTATTCAGCTCCTACTAGACAACAAACTCAACACAAGGGGTGTCATAAGGCCGCTTGAACCTGAAGTCTACGTACCAGGTAACTAAATACTATCCGTCTACCCACGTTGCCTTCTTGTTTACTGTCTTGTATGTCTATTGCAGCACTTGATATGTTAGATGCATGTGGTATAAAGCTGTATGAGAAAGTGGAGCAGTACTGATCCTGCTGTGAACTGCTATCCTTTGTGGAGGAATATTTGTAAGCATCATGTAAATTGTTTGACTTCCTTGGAATTCTCTTGGTGGATAATCTTAAGACTGAAGGGTTGATAATTGTACAGAATTGTGGCTTGCATTGTTTTAGTTGTGTGTGACTTTTAGTCCACAGTTCCAAATTTGACTGAAAAATGGACAAGACAAAAATAAAAGGTATCGAGCCGTATTTCCATTTACCAAGTGATCATTTAAGTCTGAGTCATGATTTTTTCATATCCTTGCGTGAAATTTCTGTCACATATTTGTGTTTTTTATATGAAAATCCATAAATGCAAGCAGTCCCAAGTTTGTATTCATCGTGGTTAGATTTTAAGATCCACATGCTCTCTGCCTTTGTGTTTTTTTTTTGCTGGTAAGCTCGACTTGTGTTGGTTAACCACTTTTCCAAGTTTTTTTGATAATATATATTCGTATTTAGATTCGTCACTGACCAGAGCAAAGAGTGTACGGTCTCCCATCCGATTCGAGAAAGCTCGTAATTTTCCAATTCCCACGCAAAACGTCAGTTTGTTCCGTTCCTTGGAACCGAAGAGATATCTGTAACCATCGGTGCACTCCTCTTTGTGGCTTCTTGTGCTTACTGTAGGTAGTAGTCCTTGTGAGTCGGGAAAAGTAGAAATCGTCTCCCACATCATCCGGCTTCTGACTTTAGCGATTGATAAAAGAGAAATGAGAGAACGACCCTTTTGACGGATCGGTGACCCGGCTCAGCGTCGGGGACTGCTGGAATGCACTTGGCCAACGTGAGGAGCCACGTGGGTTCTGGTGGGACGGGACCATGCATGTTAGTAGTCTGGTTGAAAAGCAGTTCTTGTAATATTTGGTGGTGTTAATGTCGTGCGGTAGATGTGCATGTGTGCAACCTGTTGTATGGCTTCTTGTATTTAAGAATCATCGTAAGTAATAATACAAGCACGAATGTTCATGTCCCACCTCACCACCCGTGTCAACTCTCCGTTTCCCTATTTCACACCACCTCACCACTCGTGTGAACTCTCCGTGTCCCTATTTCAAGTCTCATCTGCTCCCGGCAGTTCTCGGAAAGTTCTGTTTTGAGGAAAACACCGGAACAAAAGGTACACAATGGCAAGGATGGAAACTACATCAGCACCAAACGTAGGAAATCATTTGACTGTATAAAGCGTACCCTTTGTTGCTATCATGGATTTAAGTTTCTACACTTATTTACAAAGGCAACTGGTTGTGAGATTCCATATTGACAAAATTAGTTGTGCGTTTATGAAACTACACCTGTTTCTCGAAACTTACATTGAACAGCCTTTATGCGGAATGAGAGATGATAACAGTTCACACTCACGCAACAGGAGCCAGAGAACCAGGGGATTAATGAATAAACAATAGTTGAAGTAAAAGATCGTGGCATGTATGCAAAGTGGCCACAGCTTCAGGTTACAGCCCATGGAGAAAGATTTAGTTCTACTTCAGCCCAGCTGTGCACTTTGGTCACAAGTGGATGTGAAATTGCAGAGTCAGATTTGCTCCAAGGGTAAGAGTTATCGTAGTCGAAGAGTAGAACTTTGATTCCCGCTTCAGCACACTCCAGAGCGTACCGTGGGTTATCATCAATAAGGACTTCTGCCCCAAATGATCTGTAATTCAAAAGACGAATAAACCTGTTACAGTGAAAATAGTCTGCAACTCTGAGTAATCGATGCATTTGGCATTGTTTATTCAAACGGTATATAATCCAATTATGGGTTAGCATCATGATTTTGGCACAACTTAAGTGACGGGCAATAGAGATTTAGGAGCAATGCCAATGAGTCTTGCATGTAAAGATGAGGGTGCAAAATAAACGGGACAATAGCTAATCTAATGCCAGACCACAGCTTCCGGAAAGAAGAAAATGACAAGCACAAAGTTGAAGCCACATATTGTAGGTAATCCCTAAAATACCTAACAATTAGTATATTGCCAACCTGCAAATCTCAGACTTTGGTCTTGATCCTCCATCCATTGCAAAATGATTGCCAAAATGGATCTCCTGAAACAGCCCTGGATAATGATTTTCAATCCACACCAGTGTGTGGTTTTTGATAACATTCTGCCTAGATCTTTTCACATAATTGTTTAAAATCAAATATAAGACAAATGGTAAGTAAAATTTGCTGATTTCACTAAAAAAGGAGAAAGTACAGGAAGGGAAGCATACGTAACAATTGATAAATTGCAAAAGGAAGATAGCTTGTCAAGCACATGCCGAGCTCCTGGGATAGGATTAATGCCATTTTGGAAATAAGAGGTTTTGAAGAATTCATGAACACGGATGTCAGCTGCCATATAAATAGAACATAAATAGGTGATTAACCAGCAAGACAAGCACAACATTAGCTCTCAAATACTTCACTAGTGACCGGACTAGCAGTCATATAGAGCTTACCTTCAATGCGTGTGCAATTCCACACCTGACATAGTCATACAAACAAAATAGTGTTTAGTAACTTTTGGAAACAGAGAAATTAATGAGATAGCAAAGTTCTAGGTGATATTTTATAATTAAATTAGAATGAAATTTTACTTCTACAAGGTAATTCCTGATTACCTTGTAGAATTCATACACATGGTACTCTGACACTGAATGATTAGAACAGTAACGCTCTGCAATGAATTTGTTCAGAGCAGAGAGAAAACTTCCAAGGACTGCAAATATAAGAGCAAACGAGTTATTAACTCCGTCTTTTTTACTGAAAAACTGATCTGGCCTTACAATCTGAATGTCAATCGTGTTACAATGTAACAATAAAGAATAAAAGAAAAGGCACCAAAGGTAAAAACAGATCATTGCACTTACAAATAATATCTGCACCGTAAGAATGGACACAATCAGTACCAATAAAATTGGTAAGAAACTAAATAATAATTCTCAGTTCTTTGCATTATAGATAAGAAAGGACATCTTAATCCTGATTACATTGATCAAGCAATACTAAAACTGCAATTGCAAGAGAAAGAACGATGTACAACAAACCAGTGCTTATTTACAAGAGTACAATGAATGATAATAGCAAACAATTAATTCCAGGTCATTTGATGGAACACTGCTGAATTCTTGGTCAAGAGTTTGCAAGTGAGATTGGCAATAGAAGATTAGAAGCTTCGTTAATACTGTACGGACTTTATTAAAAAGCACTACCATTATCAAAAAATGTTACAGAAAAAAAGGGTTTACTGATAAACAAACGAGTGCAGACCTACAACTCCATCATGTAAAACAGACAGGCTTAAATACCTTCGTCCACATCAACCGCAACAGTAAGTTTCTTAGCCGACGGATGGTCTGGAAACCCAATATCACGTCTATGTTTCTGTGTTGGCTGTACATTCACCAAATCTTGGCATGAAAAAACACCAAGATGGCGGTACTGTGACAAAGCATGAGCCTTTACAATCTCATCGTTCGTCCTTCCGAGCACTCCGTCTTGTTTGTCCAAGCAACCTCTCAACCTCAATAACGTACCATAACTCGGTCTCGGAATACCACCTGTCGCAGCCCATGACCTCTGTGGCAGTAGAAAACCTTCAGTTTGCTGGGGCAAGGTACCGAAACCACAGCAACTCAGGGCCATGGAGCTACTTCCTGACGTAAGACCTAGGCAACACCGGAAGAAGAAGAACAGGTTTCTGCGCTTGTGTAACATAACGAAGTGAACATAGCAGGAATCAAAGCTTGCACACTCGAATGAATCGACAACGAAACAACAAAGCAAAAGGCACGAAATGATACCAAAAACAAAACTCAATTGTCAAAAACTGCGCAGCCTTTTCGTTTCCGACCACAATGTCGGAAAAACACACGGACCTTTCCCTATTCTTGTTTCACGAATACGACTACTTGAACCGGACACCAAAACGCAAAGATCGGATTCAGGTTCGAGAGAATGCAGACGCTAATATACTGAACTATAATATAATACGGGGATTGACCGATACAGGCGAAAGGAACGGGCTTTCTACATCCCAGACGATTCGAACCCTAGAAGGGACCCAAGGCATCAATCAAGGAGAAAGGAGGCGGAGAACGGAGGTATCCACGGCGAGGATGGCGGAAAGTGGGGAGGAGGTCTATCGCATGGGCACGATTGCCGCACTCTTCCCCTGTGTTCTCGCGCACCGCCAGCGGCGGCTGCAGAAAAGGGACGGATCTGTTTGCCTCGTTGTGGCGGCTTTTCCTCGTGTTCCACCGCCCACGCGGCCTCCCTCCACCACTGCCGCCAGTTCACGAGCCACGACATCTTTGGTCGTCGTTTTTGTGGGCCCCATTCCCTGCTCGGGCGCTGCCCTACTGCCCTGCCGTTTCCCACCTCGAAAATTGAAGTTTTTTTTGTTTTAAATTAATTCTACCCAGTTTTTTCCTAAATAAGACTAAATTTGATTAATTAACAGTCAAGGGACCACATGTGAAACCTAAATTTAGACCCAAAAAAGAAGAAGAAAAAGGAGCGGACAATCTAGAAATAAACAAGAAGACGGAAAAAGAAAAGGTCTAAAAAAATATATCAAGGTGATATTAATTCTATACCATTCTTTCAAAAATAAAATTGGTCCTAGCTAACTAATTAACAGTTCCAAAAAAAGAACAAGATAAAGTAGACCATACAATATATTTTCCGGAATTAAAGGAAAATAAGAAGAATATTCAGGGTATAATAAGATAATATTCAAGAAATCATGTTGAAGTAAAATACATCTGGATTTAATAATTAAAGTCTAAAATTCGATTACGTGGTGACAGTTCACAAATATATGTTTAGTATTTTCAACACTTAAATTACAATAAGAACATTATCTTTAACAAGATTGTCCTTATGATGCGACATGATGAATTAATAATTTTTAGGTTCAATGAAACATTTGTAAAATGATTTGACTGAGTAAATTTCGTTATAAGTAAGATTTGATCATAATCCCGATTTAAATTAATTGAATATAAAGTTTCCAATATGACAGTTGCAGCATGCCAAAGTTTGTCTACAAAAGGCAAATAAGCTTTTTTAAAAAATAAATAAATCGAAGGGTCTATTAACTGCCCGAGCAACCGGAATTTCTGGGCAATTAATTAAGATAACAACAGAGAAAGGAAAATTTATGGTTTAATTAAAATAGTAATTCTCGAGCCACATATATATATATTATTCCATTTCCAAAAGAGCGTGTCATTGCCATTTACCAATTCTATAAGAACAGAGAGGCGTAAAAAGTGGAAAAACATGCATACCATTTTTTTTTTTTCATAATAGGAAGGGAAAAATTTGAAGTAAATTTGCTGACAAGCTAGGGCGCTCACATTATTTCTTGGAAGATATAAAGCCTTAAAAATATCGATCTAAAGTTGATTTGAAAGTTAATTGAGAAGCGACAGCAGTGCTCCGACTCCGAGCGCCAGGAGCGCTGCTGCGGCAGCAGGCGTTCTTCCGCCGCGCAGGAAAGGAGCGTCGTTGGTGGCGCCGCTCGGAGCAAGCTTGTGCTCCCCGACGTCGATCATGATCTCGAACCTACACCTCTGCCGCGACGGATCGGTGCGCGTGATGACGCCTAGATTGTCGAACCCACAAGCTCCCACCCGCTGGTTCGCCATCTGGTAGAATTGGTTGAAGGCGTAAGAGACGTTGCTCCTCACGTCCATCCCACCGCAGGAAGATCCGTAGCCGAGGCTGGTGCAGTCCGCGTAGGTGCACGCGTAGTCGACGCTGCCGGGTATGTTGGGGTCCGATATGCCGGCCGTCGGCGACATGACGCACCAGCGCCGGTCGAGGTACGTGACGCCCTTGGCCGGGACCGTGCTTCGACCTTTGCCGAGGAGGAGCGGGTATTTGAGGGTGCCGTCGTAGTTGAAGACTCCCCAGTGGCGCTCGAAGTTGCCGGGCCGGAGGCTCTTGGCGTCCTCGTCGACGAGGCTGAAGAGGTAGACTTGGGGCGGAGAGTTGGGCCGCCTCGGGGTGCCCGTGCCTTGGACGATGCGGTTGACGAGGGCTTGGTTGAAGCGACGGGCATAGTTGAGGTTGGCATTGGGGTCGCCGTCGGTGGGCCAGCCGATCTCTCCGACGATCACGTGCGTGGAAGAGAGACCGTTCCTCTCCAAGGCGGAGACGAGGGTGTCGTAGTTGGCCTCGAACACGTTGGTGTACTTGATGGAGCCGTCGACCACGGGGGACGCGGAACCACCGAAGAAGGCGTAGTCGAGGGGGAAGTGGGGGTCTGCGTTGAGGCTGAGGAAGGGATAGATGTTGACGGTGAGAGATCCGGCGTTGTCACGGAGAAAGCTTACGATGGATACCATGAGGCTTCTGATGTCGGATCGGAAGTTGCCACTGGAGGGGAGACCGTCGTCGGTCTGGTAAACGTCGGCGTTGAAGGGGACGGTGACCTTCACCTGTCGGGATAGGCCGGCCTTGATGAGGGCTGCCTGTATGTTCTGAAGCGCGGGAAAAGTCGTTCGTTCGAACATACCGTTGTAATCCTTGAGAAATGGCTCGTTCCCCACGGCCACGTACCTGTGCCAACGCTTCCCACTGTTTGGTTCCACAAAACCACCAAGGCAACCAACAACCATCAAAGGTGTTTACGGGAGACTTGCCTTATGTCCACACCGTACTTGGAGACGTAGGCGGACACGTTCTGCCTGACCCACCGCTCCGCCGTACCGACGCTGCTCGCCAACGGCGCCAACCACTCGTTGGGAATCCCAACCATGACCTGGATGCCCGACTTGCCGAGCGCACCCAGGGCCGAAGGGTCCGCCTCGAACAGCTTCACCTTGTCGAACCCGTTGTCCTTGAGCAGCCTCACCACGACGTCACCGGGCAGTGGATGCGTCGACACCCTTCCCCAGTTACAGGCCAGGGATTCCGCCACATATCTCCGACGACGCCCTTCGTACGTGTGGAGCGAAGGCTGGAGCATGAACCAAAGAACAAAAAGCAGCCGGAGGTTCCGATTGTTCATCTCTCCCGACGGAAACCAAGACTGGGAAGACTCTCAAGGCTGCTGCAACATCACGTCCCATCCACCGCCCACTCTCCCGTTGCATGGTTTAAATGGCCGGCCGCCAACGGGGGCTTGGACCGTGAGGGGGGGATTGGAATTGGATTCTGCTGGAGAGCAAACCCTAAATACGAGGCCTTGGTGTGAACCAAGGAAGAAGATCCCGGAGTCTGGGAAGAAAGGAATGAGTGGGCGACTGAATGAAGGCAAAAGTATCTTCTTTCCTTGATCTGGAAAGTAGTCAGAAAGTACGGAACCGATGAAACTCAAAAGTTACGATTTGTCTACAAAACATTTACATGACAAAATTACACTGGGAAAAATATCCCAGAAAATGCGAGTGCCTGGGCAGGCAAGTACGAGACGCAAAATGTCGCCAAGAAGAGGGATCTCAAGTAATCTGTACACGAGAAAAGAAATTTACATAACAAGTCGCAAGGTCAGAGAGGAGAGGTCGCCGCCGCTGTGACGACGTGTTAGTTATCTTGCAGAGATTCCGATCTTCGAAGTGGGTTCCCATTCCGCTGTGATTCCGGCCTTTTACGAGGGAAATATTTTTCGCAGAATGTTTCAGCCTTTTCATAATTTTCCTGGACAAAGTTCTTCATACATTTAAGGTACGAGAAGTCTGCACGACTTTCGTCAGTAGACACAACGTAAAAGCACCTCGTTCCCGTGAAATCTGTGTGCTTGTCAACCTGAAGTGTTTAAGAAAGCATGTGGTTTAGTACAAGAAACTAGTTTAATCAATTGCAACACACAACAAAATACAAAAAAGGAAGATTAACTAAGCGTACCATTACATAGCCAATTTCACCGGAAACTTTGGAAATCTTGTTTGGGTGGTAGGGGAAAACATTTTTGAGAACGAACGTTTGATCTTCTTCAGACAGTCGATCACCATCATTGTAACTGTAGCAAAAGCCATAACTTATTAAACCGAAAAGAACAAAATGTAAATGGTATCAAGCTAGCTAAATCATAAATCATTCCAGTATTCAAGCCCTTATCGACTATAGGCTACATTTACAAACACTCTGGCCTATATTTTTTTTCTTGGAAACGAGACAGGTTTTCAGAAAGCTGAGAATCATATTGATAAATTATCTCCAGCTTTTCTAAACAAGAAGACTTTTACGAGAGCATTCCAAACTATTTAATGTAGAATACCACTTTAACACCAAAACACGACGAAAAAATGTGGGCCTCTCTCTCTTCTTCCTCCTCTCCCTCTACACAACCATCTCCAAATAACCCTAACGGGAGCAGGCAGTGGAAACCTCATCAACAAAGATGAGTGAGGAAGCAACATTTAGGAGTGTCGGAGGGGGAGGACGACAAAAGGAAACGCAGCTGCAAGAGGTGGAAGAGGAGAGCCGAGTGGAATGCAAAAGAGGTTGCAAACAGTAAAGAGAGCGACGAAGCTTGATGGTCATTACTGACAAAGATCTGTGCAAGGCAAATTCAATGAGTGGATCTTTGTGGCAATGGCAAAGAGTTGAACGATGAGAGACACCTGAGTAGAGATGCAGGAATAGAAAAGCACCAGGAAGCCCGCCTAGAGACCCGCCAGAGAAAATGTGGCCCATTCAGTGGGGCAAGGTGGTCACCGGTGTAGACAAGGGCAATGGCCAGGGTTTGAATAAAAAAAAAGGAGACATCTTTATGGTGGTGGCAAAAGGTTGGTAGGGAAGGACGCAGGTTTTGGTTGGGAGGGTATAATTAGGGTTCTCCCTAGATTTCATATTATTGATGGACTATCGAAACCTAAAAAATAATGACAAATATAAAACAAGGTGAAAGATCAATATATTCATTAACCAAACATAATGTCTCTACTTATAGAGGTCACACAAAAGTACTACAAAATACAGAAACAATGTATGATTAAACTGAGATACATCTAAACCCTAATACAATAATTTCTCACACTTAATATTCATGAATCAAAGACACCTCTCCACCCAATCAGTTTGTTTTCAGTTGAATTTTCCTATTTTATCAAGATGAAATTTGAAAAATAAAAAATGGTAAGAAAGAAAAAAGAGCAATTTTCCTCAAAAAGTGAAAACAACCACCTAAATGGGAAAAATCGCCGTCTTTTCAAAGCATCTTTCATTGTATTTTCCAGAAAAAAAGGATTCGGATAAAAAAATTCAAAAGCATTTAAATGACGATTTGTTCTGTTCTTACAACAATGTGGCTTGCAAGCAAATGCATTGACATGCATTTTTCCTACTGGCACAACTAGGATTTTTCCTATTGTTGCAACCTTATGTTCCTGAATGGAGACAATTGGATGAATCATAAAGTGAGGATTTGATTTGATTTAGGATGTTTCATTAGCAGTGTATGTCAAGACTTTGGGGCTTCAATGCCCTACCAAGCAACTGTGCTACAGAGAATTGCTGACTGCAAAGGCTTTGACACGGCTGACTAGAGAACCACCGTAGAAACTTCAACATGGGTGTAGTGCAAACTGCAAAGGTGTCTGTGTAGGTGTGCTGTGATGGTGAGCGGCAACAAGAGTTGCAAGTGTCAAAGGTGGACTACGCTATGATAGCATGCCACAAGTGAGCAACAAATGACTTATACCATCTTCCTATGATAACATGCTGCTAAAAGAACCCACCTACCAAGCATCAAAGCCACTTTCCTGACAAAGTCAGGACCAGATTTGGAAATAACGAAGGCAAAGGCATTTCCCACATCGGTAGTATTTGTGCCAACGGACATAGGAATTGAATTGAATTCCCATGGATGAGTTGTTTGTGTGCTATGAATTCAAATGAAATCAATTCCAGAGGTCTGTGATATAAAAAGGCTGTCTGGAATTAATTCCTACACTCACCCCTCACCAAATTGAACAGAATCCACCTTCAAAAATCCCAAAGATGTCAAGACTGTTTGCACGCCAATACCTTAGCTGACGTTGGCCACGAGCAAAGCCACCTCCGCACGATGTTGTCTTCTTCATCGGCAAGCTTCCTACTCTTCCACTTTCCTACCTCCACAGTTAACCACCTCAGTACCCAACCAGTGTCATTCTTCACCTCTAGACGATCTCCTCTTCACCTTGTTGGCGACCTACCCTTATCTCTTCTTGTTTGGCCACACACATTCGTTAGGGTTTTTTTTGGGAATCTAGGGTTTAGGATCTAGGGTAAGCAATCAGTGACCTACTCTTTTCTATCCCCACCAAGCATGTCTCCGTCAAAACATTCGTCTCTATTTAAATTCATTTTTATCAAATTCAATTCCCATTGAAAAATGAATTATTATCAATTCATTCCAATTTAATTCTGCATACATAAACACTTTCATAGTTGAGAAATCATTGAGAAATTGCAAAAAAAATGAAAACCATGACAAAACCATCTTCCCTCATTTCAAAGGAAGCTGGGGTTCAATGCTTGCATTTTCAAAGCAACAGACATCCAGAAAATGGATAGGAACCCGATCATTGAAAAATAGAGATGATAATGACAATAGTAAGAAAGATGGTTTTCCATTCTCACTTCTCAAACCCAGCACTTGATTTATTACCCGATAAAGAAAGATAGGATACTAGGTCAATTCCAATATGGTAGTGTGATGTAGGAGGTGCTAGTCTCAAAATCTGTGGTTTCCATCAGAATTAGAAAACTGCAACTAAGAAATAATAAACATGATCAAGACAATATTTTTTTGAGAAGCAACAAGAAAAATATTTAAAATCATAGCAAAAAACCATGAGCCTAGACAGAATGTGGACTAAGAAAAAAAAAAAAAAAAGACCAAACAAAAGTGTAAAAAAACAAAAACAAAAACTCGGTGTCAAGGAAGAAACCAGAACAAAGGACAAGAAAAAGAATAGTCGAGCTGCCCAAGCGAATGAATAAAACACCAGCAGACTATATCATAAGGCTAAAAGATGATCTAGCTAAGAAGAGATCACAAAGTGTGAAGTGTGAACTAAACCAATATATGTACCTGGATTCGTGCAGGATCTTTTTAATTGATTTCATTATTGGTTCAACATCATCAAGGATTATTTTCTCCTCAGAAGTGAATGAGTCCAATCTACGGTTTGTTACAGTCAAACCACCAGCATTCCAAAACTGGAATCTTGGAGGCAGACTAGTCTGCCGTTCTTCTCTATCATCATTCAACTTGTCAAAGTCATGGGAAGCTCCATGGCCATCATCTGAGCCTTTACCTGACCAAGCATCTGGTTGGAAACTAGACTTGTTGCCTAACTTCTTGCTCCAATTCTGGAATACTGGAGGACTGGACTGTTGCTGTTCTCTATCATCATTCCACTTACCAGAACCATGGGAAGCTCCAAGACCTTCATCTGAGCTTTTGTCTGTCAAAGCATCTGGCTGGATATTATCAACCAACTGCTTGCTACAATGCTGGAATCTTGGCGGTGGACTGGTCTGTTGCAGTTCTCTATCATTTTCCCACTTATCAAACCCATGAGAAGCTCTAAGGCCTTCGTCTGCAGTTTTATCAGCCCAAGCATCTGTCTGGAATCTAGGGTTACTACCTAACTTCTTGCTCCATGATATGTTGGCATTCCGGCCGGTTTGGTTTTCATTTCCATTCCAATTTGCATCCAAATTTTCATTGTCATCTTGTTTTGGAGTCCCTGTATTTTGAATGTCACAGATTTCACTATCATGTACAAGTTTTGAATTCCAATTTGGTGATCTTCCTTGTTTGGAATTAACACCTTCAAAATGTTCGGAATCATTATTCCAATTTCCAAAAAGATTAGATTTATCAGGAACCTTGCTCCAGGAATAAATTTTGTCATCGTCTTCTGATGATTTGGGAGCATGAACATTGCTCCAGGATGCACCATTTTTTTCCCAGTCATTTTTGTTAATAGGAGCTGGAACCTTTTCCCAAGAATCAGATTTGATCTTCTCCGAGTCAGCTGAAAACCTTTCCTGGCTATCAAACTTGGCTTCTGAAGCTGAAAACTTTGTCCAGCCCTCTGACTTGTCTGCAACTAACGATGACGACATTTCCCATGCATTTGACTGTGGTGCTGCAGCTGACTTTTTCCAGCCATTATTGTCAGAAGAGAACTTCTCCCAGCCATCAGATTTTGGTGATGAATCTGAAACTGTGAGCCAGCCATCTGATTTGGGAGCTGAGATTTTAGTATTTTCCCAACCAGAGTATTCACAAGTTAAGTTCTCAAAGAATGCCCTACCCCCACGAATTCCATCATCATCATCGAAGGTTGGTTTTCCAAAGCCCAGGTCATGCTCAGGGGAAAGATCCCCATTCTCTTCTACAAGTTCATCCACATCTATACCAAGGCATGAGCTACTTACTGTTTCACCAGCCGTTGACCTCACAGTATGAAGAAAGTCATAAACATCTTTTCCAATGGTTCTCTCAACTTCTTCCTGTAAAGTATGAAGAAAGATCCTTAGCACCCATGTTTCTTTAGGCAATTACATAATAAATATGCGTACAAACCATAAAGAAAGCAATAGTGACACTAATTGTATCCCCTGGAAATCAATGAAAAGGAAAATATAAAAAAAAATTCATTGTTGAAATGCTAACAATTTAGAATATTTTTACTTTTTAAAATTAAATATAAACTTTTCTAAATTTTTATATACTGTATAAATGGTCACATAAAATTTTTCATTTCCAGATTTTTAACATTTTAACAATGAAAACGTTTTCAAATTTTCGTTTTCATTGATTTCCAAAGAGCACAAACTCCTCGTAAAACACCAAAAAATGAAAGAAAATCTAATTAATTGATTTTTCTTACAAAAAGGGTAATGGTGGTCAACTCACCCGTGGCTGATTCCAGATAATCTGAAAGCATGTTCCTGTGCCAATTGCAACATTTTTACCCCATAATGATGAAGCAACCATGCTTGACAATGAATCACTGTGACATCTCTCAGCTGCCCTCTCAAAGCATTTCATAGGTGTCTATGCCAAAAGTAATAACCTTATCAATAGGATAAGCCACAAAATGATAATATAATTCTTAAGGAGAGAAATAAAGAAAATATGATTTACTTACATTTCAAATTAGTCAAATAGACATTACAAATAAAAACACACAAACTTACAACTAGTGTAGCTTCAGTGAAGGGAACTTGAATATTTAAAGAACGAAAAAAAGCCTTGTATCCAGAAGTGTTGAACCCAATGACATTTCCAGTGCATGTCATACTATGGGCAACAAGCATCAAATGCTCCTTGAGCACTCCTCTTGCAACAGACTTAATGGCCATGGATAAGCGCTGTAAATATACAAAAACATATTTATTAATTTTAGATTATAAATAAATGTATGGATACTAATTAATGAAAAACTAACTATTAAACTAGAAGAGAGATGTAACAACTATTAGATACTTTTTAAGGTTTACAAGTAACAATTCCAATACTAGAAAATGGCACGGTCAGCACAGCAGGAACAATTCAAATAGATATTGTGTCATGCTCAAAAACGAGAAAAATCTGATGACAACTAGCCTATAAAATAAAGCCATAGTGACAAATGAAGTACTTCATAAGATTTACAGGGGTATAACTAAAGAATAGGAAAGGATATAACACCAACTTAGACATGAAAAAAAATTTACCTGAACGGTTTGGTCAAATGCACATGAAATGCCTAGCAGTCCTTGAATTTGTTTAATATCATAGGGTATAGATCTCCTTATATCAATTAAATGCATAACTGGTATGGAAGCATCCAATGCAATTCGCCAGGCATCACCACTTTTTTTTGCCGCATCTTTTGCAATAACCACTTCAATAGCTACTTCTCCTTTTGACCTTTTAAGAGAATTTTTAACCCAAGGTGCCAATTCTGGGTCAATCCAAGTAATGTTGGCAGAACTTATGCGAGGATCACCTGATTATTAATATTGGAAGTTAAAATAACAATTAGATGTGTTGATACATGATAGCAACCCACAACTATTAATTAATAAATATTGAAACCACATACTGCTTCAATCACTTTAAGATTTAAAAAACATATAAGATGTTCAAAAGAATAAAAATGCCTTTCTAGGTTCTCTTCTGTTAGCCTGAAAACCAATGCCAAACGATAGTTGTTTAAGGACCATTCAATAAGTTGGCCACAACAAGACCATTTCAATAACAAAAATTAACAGTTTCTGATAGAACTTCCAAGGAATGCCAAGATTTCATCGAGAGAAAAGTCCTTGGCAATAATATATTATTACATGGACAAAGGTTACAATCTGAAGGCAATCAGAGACCTGGTCTAACTTAAAACCCTTTTAAGGTCTTTCTTAAAGTGAGGATACAATACCACACTGCACAGTCTTCCCCAGAATCCCACACTTTAGTTGGTGCTTTTCTAACCAAAGCAAAAATATTGGGAAAGCCGTTGCTTAAAAGGTTGTTGAAAATCCATCTGTCCTGCCAGAATTCTATTGAAGCACCATCCATCAATCTGAACTGAATATGCAGTAACAAATGCTGGCTTGACTGTAAGCACCTATTTCCAGGTTTGAGAGACTTTGCACAACATTTAGGGGAATAATATTTACAGTTAACAATGCCCTGTTAAAATTATTAAGAGAATGGATACCAAGTACACCATTTTAAGGTGCAAACACATTGTGTCACATTTCATGATATGGATACCCTCATGACCCTAACAGTTACCCTATCAGCATCATTCTCTACAAAGTTCTTTCTGGAACTTGTGTAATAATACAAACAGGGAGGGAAAACACTGACATGTAAAAGACATGCTACAAAACACACTGCAAGGCAAAATGATCCAACCACCCAAACTTGGGTTTTTTTTCTTCCATCATTCTAGCTGAATTTGAATCATGTGTACCAAAGTCCTCCAGTCATCTATCCTTGGCTTCATGGGTAATAATTGCAGCCCTAAATATTTCGAGGGAAAATGTTCAGTTTTATGGTTCATGATGGCTGCAAGCTGCTCAACAACAATAGTGTCTATGTCAAGGTTTCACATCTTGGTATCGTATCAAGGATCAATCATCTAAAATAGGGAAACATACAGAGGATCGAAGATTGTATAATGCAAACACAATACTTTTGTGGAAACAACATAAGAATTTTAAATTTCAACTTAAAACTCAGAGATAAATATAAAATAAGTTATAATAAGTATATAAAAATACTTAGACAATTTTTTTAATAATTATCATCAATAAAATATTAATTAGATAAGAATATAGTAGTTACACGTATGAGAAAAACTTCAAATCATAAATAAATGATTGAAAAAAACTCATATTACAAATAATTTAAAATTCAAGTTATATTTTAATAAAATTCAAATTACATATCAATAAAATCTATGTTACTATAGTTAAATATTATCCAAGTTATAGTTCAATAGATTTTAGATTACACTTTAATAGAAATCAGTTATATTTCAATATATGTAAGTTACATTTTCATAAAAGTCAAGTTATAACAAAAATTAATAAGATTATACATGGTACTAGAGAATTTCTACAATCTCCATAATTAAGAATTTTATCTAGTATAAAATTTTAAAATAGATTATAAACTTGTATTCCTAAAATGTCGTTAATATCTTTTAAAAAAACACACATAAATTAATTTTAAAAAAGAAAATAAAGTTTGTGAGAATAAAGTAGAAAAGGAATGTTATTCATAAGCAAACATAATTTTTTAAAAATTAAAACTTATCAATATTTTTTATTTTTTTAATACTTCCACCATTTTTATGTAATAATTCTTTTCCGCTTTTCAAGCATTTTGTTTTTTAATACTTCCATAATTTTTTATTGATAAGAAAACATTTTAAAAAAAAATCAGAATTTTTGTAATTTTTAAAAATAATTTTTATTTTTTGTTCTCTTTTTATTTTTCTCTTCCTTTCTTTCTTCACCTTTTTCTTTTCTTTCTTTTCTTTTTACTTTCTTCTTCCCTCTTTTTCTTTTTCTTTCTTTTCGCTTCCTCCAATCCCCACCCCTTCTTCCTCGCCCCTGCCCCTTCTACAACTTTGTTGAAACCAAAATGGGTTTCAAACATTCACCAGTAGAAGATGAGCCCGCAGCTCGTCCGTTGGTCATAGTGGCAATCTAACGATTCTGACTCTCCGTTGCCATCACCTGTCAAACCCATCGCCGTTGCCTGTTGAGACCATCCATCGCCCGTCGTTCTTGTCTGTTGGCCCCTACCCCTTCTTCATTCTTCCAATACCGATCCTGAATGAAGTTGCAGATCGGTACCAGTAAAATAGAGAAACGGCACAGATTGCCAACATTTCAGCGATCCGTGTTGATTTTTGAGTCCATGGTTGTAACAACTTATTTTGATGTATTGACTGACATTGTACATTTTCTTGTTCAAAAATGCCATCCTCTTTTAAGTTAAGTGTCTTCCTGTGGGGTGGTGAAGATCGACATCCCTGTGATGCAGTCTTTGAATTCCTCCTGAAGCTGCAGGCTCAAATACATGCAACAGGTTGGATTGTCCATTCTGACCAATCTAGATAAATGTCTAAAAGGTCTCAAGAAATCTAGGAAAACTGAGTTATTATCTTTGAAAAAAAATCAGTAACATCTCTCCTACATCTTAGGAGGGTGTCAAAGCAACTTCTGAAGTTGGAAGGGTTTTTTTCTAAGTTGGAAAGTATCGGAATGTGGGCAGCCTTAATGATAACCATTCAAGAGCTCACACCTTTGTATAAATATGCAAGTCCTATCCACATTTCTTAATATTGGACTATTACAAAACTCCTTGTGACCTTTTTTGAATCCTATAAATGTCATTATTTTAGATCAGGTGTGCACATGACTTAGGGCAAGAAGGCAATTTCTTCTAGTATCAAGCTTAAATGCTGACATTTAAGAACATATAGTTATGAATGAAGAGATCACTCAACAATATATTTATGCAAGTCCTGTCCTCACCTTTTAATGTGGGAATATTCCAAAAGAAGGGATTTGGATAAGCACTAGTAGTTCGGATTTTCAACACTACATTCCCTATCAAGCCCAGATTTTAAAGATTCTTATTTGATAAAATTCTCCTTGATAAAATCGGCAATAATTTTTTTATTTGCTTTCCTGCTTCTAGGTCCACCAAATTTCTGCTGGCCATTTGAAAATCTTCCTTTTGATCGTGATTCTTTTAAAACTTTCTGCAATAAAACAGATTCCAAGGATTAAACTATTCACTCCTGAACTTTCCCTTTGTACCTCCTCGGACTTGGATGGCTGCTTGAGCTTCTCTAACAAGATTAGATGACTTCCAACATCTCACTTATATTTTTCTTGGAGAGGAATGACACTCTTTCCCTTGCACACAACATTGGGCTTCACACATTCCTACATCAATCAGAGACATCAATCAATTTGACATGTCAAGGGAACAAATAAAGAGCATTTACCAAGGGTTATTACAAAAACAATGGCTCAATGAACCTCCTCATATTTTCCCAAAAAAAAACATAAGGACCAACACCCCCCCCACAACAAATCAAGATGACGAACACCCATGGATTGCCACATTAGCACCCACAGGCAATTATGGTTGCTACCCCTCCCCTGACCCATCCCACCATAACGCCTCTTGATCTACCATGATGACAACTAATTCACATATATCTACCAATCAGGATGAGCTTTGATGAACTACGCACCACCAAGTCAAGAGATTTAATGTCTAAGCTTTTGATCAAACTCAATCAGAGGAATATTCTTCTTCATGTAGTTCTGACCCATAACTGAATTCCTGGAACTGAAACTGCCTCCCACCTCCAGTCATCCATACTCAATCATATTCCTTTGCTCAAATTGAGCTAGCACAAGGGGAAATTTTTGAACATGAACCTTTGTAAATCCTAAAAATCATCAAGCTAAAACATCAAGTTTGTCATTTAACCACAAGAACCTTACCTCTCAAAAAGCGGCTTAACTTCTTATTCATCAACCACAGACAACAATCAAATTAAAACATAAAACACTGCAATAAAAAAAGCAATCTCCAGCCAACAACAAGATTGCAATTTACCAAGGTTGTCATTTAACCACAAGGACCTTAACTCTCAAAAAGCAGCATGACTTCTTATTCATCAACCACAGACAACAATCAAATTAAAACATAAAACACTGCAAGAAAAAAAAATCTCCAGCCAACAAGATTGCAATTTACCTTTAATAATCGTATCCAGTAAAATGGGGCAGACTAGATTTGCCATTTTATCAATCATTTTCTCCATTGAATCATAATTCATGTTTGAATTACCCATATGGCACCAGAACTGCAAACAGGAGAATTGACGTATTTCAGCATGACAAGGCTGACTGCAGCTGCAACACTCACTGTAATTAAATGAAAAAAATCAATAACATAGAAATATAATTGAAAGAAAATCATAAAAATATAAATATACACAAAGTCAACAATCCATCTGTAGTAGGAACAGCACTGAACCATTTTATGAAGTTTCTTTATCTGCATCTCAATTTCAGAAAAGATTAAGCAGAAACAGAAGAGGAAGACAAAACAAAAAGGAGAGTTCCTTGATGACAAGTAGACGATATCGAACAAACTTTTACTAATTTTTTGATTAAAACAACTAAACCCTTGAAAAGATATGTTTATGACGCCAGGAAGGAGTTGGTTGCAAATATGGAGTTGGATGCATTATGTAATAACATTATTAGATATTCAGAGATAATAAGAAAGAGCAAAAATTAAATAATGGTTTTTCAAGAAATAGCTAGTGTATGTTATATTACTTCTAGACCAAGCTTACCCGACATCTCCATCTCCAAGACCATGATTTTGATTGTTAATACGCATATGACCTTTTAGGTAACAACTATTCGTCATTGTGAAATGTTTTTATTCAAAACACACTAACGATCATATTCCTGATCCAACAGATATATCAAATCACAACACTCACATAACTCATCTTTACTAATATTACATTGGCTTCTTCAAGATCAAGATTCTTTAGACATGTGGAAAGAGAGAAAGTGTGTTTTCTTTGCTAATGAAAGAGAGTTACAAATAAATAAATGTAAATAAATGAACCTCTAATTGAACCACTACATAGATACCCATTTAGGCATAATAAGATACCTATTACAATAATACACCAAAGAACTCTACACTCCCTTTCAAGATAAAGAGTGTATATTTATCATACCCAGCTTGTTACAAAAATACTCAAAGACAACATGACTCAACCCCTTAGTGAAGATATTTGCAAGCTAATTAGAAGATAAGCATAAGGAGTTGAGATTATCTTTTTCATCACCAAATCTCAATAAAATAATAATCGATTTCTATGTGTTTGGTTCACTCATGCAAAGTTTCATTCTTTGCAATATGCATGACAGCCTATTTATCACAATATACGGGCATTGGTTCTTGAATTACCACCATAAATTCGTTAAGAAGTTATCTAAGCCACAACTCACAGGTTGTCTACACCATTGACATATATTCTACTTCAACATTGGAAAGTGAAACAACATTTTCTTTCTTGCTATGCCACACTAAATTCCCTCACACAAAGGTACAATAACCTGAAATGGATTATCTGTCTCCCCTATCACCTTCATATCCAAAATCTAAGATCTCTATCCAAAAATGTCCACGTGCTTTGTACACAAGACCTTTTGGAAGAATGTCTTTGATATAATTCAACAATTGTTGTGCTACTACCCAATGTACTTTTTAATCAATCTCTTGTACCATTCTGGATTATCCAACTTCACAAATGATTTATCCCAAAAAGAAAGATTAGATTCAATGATAGTGCTCACAAGTTTACAACCAAGATAGCCAATTTTCTTTAACAAATCCATGGGATATCTGTTGGGACAAAACAATTTTCCCTTTTGAGCATACTCAACAACCAAGAAATATTCTAGCCTACTGATATCTTACATGGCAAAGAACTTCTAAAGATACCCTTTAGTATTTCCAATTCCATTTGCATCATTACTAGTCAAAAAGATATCATCCACAGCAACCGACATCCATAGAAGAACAATGTGATCCACAGCACAACATCGGAAGCCTCCAATGAGCATGGCTTGGCTAGATTTTATTTCAAACCATAAATGACCTTTAGTTTGCATACTATGTTTTCCCCCCTAGTGGTATACCTTAAAAGTTGCTCCATATAGATTTCTTTGGCCAAGTCAACATAGAGAAATGAATTTTTGACATAAGTTGATGTAGTCAACTTTGACAATTTACTATAATAGATAGAAAGAAGCACACGTATAGAAGCTAAGTAATAGAAGAAAACATCTCTACATAATAACTTCGTAATTCTGAGTGAAACTACAAGCACCATAAGATGAGCTTTGTATATATCAATTGATTCACCTAACTTGCATTTAACAGTGAAAATCCACTTGCAAGAAATTATGTTCACATTTGCAAGACAAGATACCAACTCCCATGTATCACAAGACTACAATGTGACAATTTCTTCATCCATAATTACCTTCCAGCATAGCAGCTATAAAGCCTCCTAATAGTTCCTTAGTATAGACTCAAAGGATATAGTAATGATAAAATTCTAATAGAAAGAGGTTAAGATGATCATAAAAAACAAATTAAGAGAGAATGATTTGTGCAAAATCATGTACCTTTTGTTAAGGCAATGGATAAGTCTCAAGTGATGTCAAATGCATCAAGATCTGCATCATAAGACTCAATAGGTGACATTGATACACCTAAACATGAGGCAATGCGAAATCATGTACCTTTTGTCACATTGATACACCTGTAACAGCATAGTGCAAGCATTGTCATCCCTATCGGGCTTGCTACTGAAAAGAATAGACACAAGTAGAGGAATATTATCGAGGACTTCAGGATCCTCAAAAAAAAAAGGTTAAAATTCAAAAGAGGTGACATTAGCAGAGACATAGTATTTCTTTATGGGTGATAACTAAAGTAACCAACAAATACACACTTCAGAGACTGAGCCAAGAGCTTACGTAATCTAAGAGAAAGGTCATTGACAAAAGCAACACACCTAAACATGGGTTCAGGAAAAAAGATCCAATTTAGGATAAAGATGATAAAAAGGAATCTTACCACCAAGAGGTGTGGATAACAGACAATTCACCAAAAATGATGCAATGACAATAACATCAGACTAAAGATACTTAGGAACTTTCACCTGAAGGAGCAGAGTTCTAGCCACAACCAAAGTGTGGTGCACAAAATTTTTAGAATAATAGAAAATTAAGTTTTTAATTTAGCAATTATGAATGAAAATACTTTAGTGGACCCCAAACATTACAATGGACCAAATCAAACACACTAGTACTTAACAAAAGTTGCAAACGCTGAAAAGTAGCATAACTATGTTTTCTAAGTTAACATGACTCACACTCAAATGAGAAAATAGAAATCCATGGCAAAACTTGTTTGAGTTTCTCTAAAAAGGAATGACAATGCTTGAAATGCCATAAGGCAGAAAAATTTGTAGTGGATCACAACACAACCAATCCATGTAGTGGAGCACACATCATCACTGGCCAAAAAAAATTCTCCTCCAAATTACAAGTTGGAAAATTTTTGATGACCTACATGGGCATGGTTGCTACATCTCCTATATGGATGCAATGACCTAAGTCATCCCTAACAATCCTGACAAAGGATGTAGCATTTTCCATCAATGTGTCCTTCTGTATCACCACCTCCCTTAGAATTGTTACCTCCTGGCTGGCTTTTGGCAACCACGGT